>JAJEKV010000559.1:0-147596 GCA_021234155.1 Isoetes taiwanensis
GAACCTAAATGCATACGCAAATAGCTTGGCGCTGACCCTCATCCATTGGAGTGGCGCTGATCCCCGACCATGGCCTGATATATAAGGAGTAAGTAACTTCTCCTCTTCTTGTCAAACCAATTCCTGCCTAGCCTTTAAGCCTTCGAGGCATCCGCCTCTGTTCCCCGGGCTATTTCTAAGCCATTGCATTCTTGATTCCTCACCATATATCGATTTCTTTCCGGATTGGGCGTGATTTCTTTCCATATATTCTTTGCATATTTTCCACGTGTTTTCCTTTGTTTTCGCTTAGGTTCATGACGCTTTGAACCGAATCCCTTATCGGTTTTGGCTCACCGGGATCCTAAACATTTCTTTTTGCTCATATTTGGTGATTTTATATCTATGGAGGAGGTTTCGCTTTTATTACAACAGTCCGCCAAATAGCTGCGCTTAGCTTAAGGAATGTATTGCTTCACATGAATCTGGCTTCTAGCTCGGGGATTGAGGCTATCGTAGCCTAAGATCACCGCCGTGAGAAGTTTGATCAAGACTCGGGTCCAAGTTCCGTTTTTTGAATCGAACAAGCTTAGATTCAAATTTCCATCCTCATAGATATCCCATGGGCTCCAAGAATGTTGGGCTGATTGGTTCTCTCATAGGCCAGCTCTAAATTGGTTTGCTCCTTTATTGGAGAAAGGAGCCCCAGAGTTGTAAGATTTTGTTGCCATTGCAGAGCTCGAGGCATGCTTTGAGACACCGATCGACACGACAAAGCCTACAAAACTCGCATCTAAGGCAAGGCTTTCGCCCAAATTTTTAGTATATACATCAGAATTTTGTCAAATTGCGAGATAATGGTGGGATGATGTTGCACTTCGAGATTATTTCAAGGGGTTACGAGAGGATGTGGAAAGATATGTTGTTGTCTATGGAGGACCCTCGACTTTGGAAGAAGCATTAGATTTGCGCTCGATGTGATAATCGGCTCTTCAACGTAGGGAAAGAGAGAGACATAGTCGTCTTCCCAATCACACAAGCACGAGTAGCCATGTCCTCCCCCAAGATTACCGGGTGAATCCAAAGAAGTCGACCCAGCCTATGCAGCATTGATCTGGACAGCTCGAGGATCTTTATCCGCCACCGCTGGCAAATACGAGAGGCTAACCTTTGCCTCTACCATGGAGGAGCCTGGCCATATTGCTCGTGGATGCCCCCGTGAAGGCCCAAACCAAATAAAACTTCGGGGCTTGCTCAGGTCAGGAGTCTCCCTCGCCTACCGGCCGCCTTTTCTCGACTCTTCCACATTTTTGACATGTTTATTCCATTAAATAAGGTCAAGAAGGCATTCTTCATCCCTATATCATTGAAATCGGTTGAGGATTACAAGTGTTGGCGAACTTGATTGTGGTGCAAATGCTTTTTTATGGATAGTGTTCGCCAATAAGCATGCCATCTCTAGAAGCAAGGTTGAGCATCTGGTTCTGGTCAAGTGATTGATGGACGGAGATCTCTCGGGTGCAGTCATGAATGTAATGCGGCCTCTTTAGGGTTTGTTCAAGAGAGTCTCTTGTAGTATTTGCCCGAGCTACATAACCCGCAGATTGATTGGCATACTAGATCATTTTGATTTGTCGTGGGTTCTAGCTCTAGTTCCAAGCCATCTCATAGACGTCTCTACACCAACATCGACTTCGATCAGGCAAGATCGTGGGCCCCCGATTCCATCCCTTGTTGTTCCCTCAAGCTGCTCCATGTCTCGATTCGACTTTGCCTTCCAGCCTCCAGCTTCATGCCCTGCATTCCGACCATATCCTTGATGATGTCCCCGGGCCCAAATTTCCAGCTCTAGTTTTCGCTTCCCGCCCAGCCTCCGACAAGCCTCCCCGCCCAGCTTGCTCCAATCCCGCTCCTCGCCTCCAGCTTTGATCCGGGCTTCATGCTCCAGCCCATGTTCCAATTGTCCCTCGCCACGCTCATATTCCTCAGGCCGCTTTTGTAGAGGCTTCTACATGCCCTCGCCAGATCTCAAGATTTTCTTCGTGAATTTGATAAATCTAGAAGGCAAGATCCAAGTTCAAGAGTTTGCTATTCGTGTTCACCCATCGGCTAGCTCGGCATCAACGAAGTCCGCCCAATACTCCCGAGATAAATATGGCGACTTCTCGATGTTTTTGACAAAGTCAAGGCAAGAACTCCCGAGCATCATCCATATGATTGTCCTATTGATTTGCAAATGGGACAACGCCGCCATATGGTCCTGGATATGGTCTATCTCCCTTTCGAGTTGAAGGTTTTATGGGATTATATTGACGAATCTAGCTAACCGGCTTCATTCGACATTCTCGGGCCCCCGTTGAGTTTCTATCTTCTTTGTCAAAAGAAGGATGACATTGCCAAGGCCTGGTCATTGATTATCGCGCCTCAATAAGATCACGATCTCGACCCAGTATCCACTTCCTCCCGATCCCAGAGTTGTTGGAACGACTCCAAGGTGCGATTATTTCCACTTAAGATTGATCTGCAATCTTATTTGATCCGGAGGGTGATGAGTGGAAAACAGCCAGACTCTGTATGGCCATTTTGAGTACACAGCTATGTCGCTTTGACTTACCAATGCTCCTTAAAGATTCTAGCATATGGCCAATGATGTTTTTCGAGAGTTATTAGACACTTTTGTTATCATCTATTTGGATGATATTCTTATTTATTCTAAGACTCTCAAGAACATGAGAGGCATGTTCGACATGTCCTTCTTCTTAAGCTTGAGCATGGGTTATATGTCAAACTTGGAGAAGTATCGGGCCGAAGCAAGATAATGTGGAGTTCCTTTGGCTATCGTGATCACCCACATGGAGTCTCTATGGACCCCTAAAAGGTCAAGATCGTTTAGAGTGGCAAACACCTTCATCCATTCGAGATGTTCAAAGGTTTTCTTGGGTTTGCCAATTTCTATCGGGCGCTTCATCGGGATTGTTTAGAGATTGCCCTTCCTTTGACATGCCTCACGCTAAGGACGTGCCATTTGAATGGATCGTGGACGCAGACCCGCGCTACCCTGAAGCATGCTTTCACCATGGCGCCGCTTCTTGCTCATGCGCATCCTTTTGCGCCCATATATTGTCGGCAATGCTTTCGATTTTTCCATTGGTGGGATCCTCGCCACGGGAGGGAGATGACCATGAATTGCATCCAATCGCTTATCACTCGGGCTGAAATCAAATATCCATTTATGACAAGGAGTTGTTGGCTTATAGTGGATTCTTTCGAGGAGGGAGACATTTCCCGGAAGCATCTCCTTATAAGGTCACAAGCCTACACTAGATCATCAAATCTAGAGTATTTTCACCGCCGAAAGTGCTCAACCATCGCCAGTCTTGGCATACTCAAGTATTATCTCGGATTGATTTCGTGATCAAGTACCGGCCCCGATCCCCCCAAGGGAAGCCTCGATGTCTTGTCTCGATGTCTCCTATCTTGAGCCCAAGCTAGGTGATCCCGTGATTTTGACCAGAATCACAGTTATTCTAGGGCCCGACCGGTTTCAGTTTATAGCCCTCACTTTCTTCGAGAGGCCCTCATGATACGGCCTTGTTGGAGTCTGCTCGAGCATCTCGCCTTCCGATCCATTGGCTCAAGATGTATTCTCACACCTTGGCTCGCATCATCATCTTCGCCAGATGCGATTTGACTATGATCGTTTTGAAGTTCGAGATGGACTCTTGTTCCATGATGGGCTCAGATGTGCCAAATGGTGCTTCTAGGCTTTGAATTCTCCAGTTTGCCATGATTCACCTATGGTCGGACACTTTGAGTAGCCAAGACTCTTGAACTTATTAGTCAAGAGTATTGGTGGCCCTGGGCTTCACGCTCTGTCAAAGTTTTTATTCGATCCCCCGGTGACATCGCCGTCGAGCCAAGGTTCCAAGGCATCTTCCTCATGGCCTTCTTCAGCCCACCCGCCGTACCCGGATGGACCTTGGAAGAGCATTTTATAGACTTTATCCCTGAAGTTGCCGGGCCTTCTGTGGTCATGATGCCATCATGGTTGTCGTTGATCATTTCTCTAAGATGGCTCACTTTATTTCCTCGCGAACGCCACCATCACTAGTGAGGGAACAACGGATCTTCTTCTTCGCGGAAGTAGTCGACTTCACGCTTGTCCGAGATACTATCATCACGATCGTGGACCATAGTTCGTCCCGTTTTTGGAAGCAGGCTTTTGAATTATTGATATCGAAGTGCTCACCGACATCCGGTCATCATCCGTAAAAGTAATGGACATGGAACACACTAATCAAACTCGAGGTGCTTTATCGCTTATCAACAAGATGATTGGGTCGATTATCTTCCACTAGCCGAAGTTTGCCTATAATAACTCAAAGATATGCTTCCACCGCCGCATTCCATTCTTTCTAAACTCGGTCAAGATCCTCGTTGGTCCCTTAGCGCCACCGGTGGGACCGGGTCAATCCTAGTGCCAGTCCTGACTTGAGAAATTCCGTGCTCTTCAATCGGATCTTCAAAGATCATCTTCACCAAGCATAGGAACACTATTGGCATTATGCTGATTTGTATCGACAGAAGCTCCTAAGTTTCACGTTGGTGACCTTGTCCGCTTCTTCAGAGGGACCTCCCTACCTCACGCCCCCGCAATAAGCTTGACTATCGCCGCCTTGGTCCCACCGGACACGCCCCGTGATCAGCCCCTCCACTGTTCGGGCTTCATCTAGTATTTCATGTTTCTCTATTGGAGTCCTACACAAATAATACTTTTCCAGATATCCTCGCCACCACTAGTAGAAATTGATGATCATGAGGAGTTTGAGGTTGAGAGATTCGACTCCAAGTTTCTTTCACAACGATTGTATTACTTTTGTCGATTGGAAAGAACACTCGCCAAGTGATAGAACCGGGAGCCCCTGCCGAGAATCCGAGTAATGCTCCCCGATAAAATTACTTGGAGTTTCACCGATGTTACCCGGATAAGCCAAGTTTGAGTACTCGCCCCGCCCCATGGAAGAACTCGCCGCCTCGTAGGAGGGATGGTGTGACGACCATACGGATATTTGTATCATACTTAATATTATACTCGCATGTACAAAAAGATGGTCGTCACACGGATGCAAAGAGAAGTTGCACAAGACAGTTGTTTGAACCGCAACCTTCCGGCCATGAGTCACACACCCTTGCCAAGTGCGCTACCAATATTTATTAAAGACATTTCTTCACGTCTTTCTCATATGTGGGATTATCTCCAGGAGGTTATAGAATATTCTAGAACCTAAATGCATGCCGATTACACTTGGCGATCTCATCCATTGGAGCGGCGCAATCCTGACCGTTGGCCTAGATACACAAGGAACCCAAAACTAAACTACTAAGTTTAACCAATGCCAGATCATCTAAGAACCATAATATATATAGTGTTTTATGCATGATTTTGTTTGATAGAAGAAAACCACATATCTTAGTGGTTTGTTGGAATTGATAGTGGTTATAAATGTTGGTTTTAGGTGTGATAGTAGTTTGTTAAAACTAGTTGTTGTTCATATGCAGGCTATCGATCTCCAAGATACATTTACCAAGTTGGATGGCAGTTCCACTATTATGAATGGTCCCAGTAATATTTCAGTGTTACTGCTGAATGAACAACCAATTCATACTAAATCTAATAGTGCACATCGGATCGACTCAACGGTACAAACTGAGAAATATTGGTAATGTGACACAGTGGGTAAAGTAGTATAGGCATCTATTGATAAGCGTCCAGACTTACGTTCTCTCATTGGTCATGGTTGATGAGAGAAGGCCATTTCGGCCAACTTTGCCACCTCGTATATTAAGGACATTGTTTTATTTGGTTGCTTACAAAAATGCTATTGCTATTTGATCCAGAACTCCATTTACTCAGCTATTTTTGTAATATTTGCAAGTTTGAAGTGTATAGGTGTAATTTTATCTTATCACAAGCCTTGAAGGTTTAAGGGTTTGGTTGATAAGTTAGGATTTTCTCTTAATCAAGGAGACAATGGCATTCTCGTTTACCCTAGACAAATGAACCCTTGAATAGGTCCCCGCGGTGTTTCAATATTCTTGTATATTCATGTAATATACTAAAATGTAATTCAATGACCTCTCAACAAGTTAACATAATGGCCTTCCATCTCCAGCTAACTATAGAACAACAATTGTCAACCATTATTAGCAACATTGTTTCGCATAAGTTTATTATTCTCAATGATTCATATGTATGTATTGCTTTCTGTACGTAATATTTCGGGGAACTTGCCCTCTGAACTATTGGTAACTCGATGCCATTCCAGTACATTCGTACAACATAGCCGGAACCTTATAAAAAGAACTTAGAGAAGACCTTTTGGATCTTTTGATGCCACATCATTAGAAGCTCAGAATATCCCGATAAACACATGACAAGGATTCATATGAGTAGGACGGGGGCATGGAATGTTATTTCTGTAAATGTGATAGCACATTGAGGAAGGCCTACCTTTTTGCTTCATTAGTCTCAAATGCAATAAGAGCAACAAGGAGTTCCAGGTAAGCATTCATGCACTTTTGCTTTTGCAAAAATTCAAATTCTTGCACTTGAAGACCATTAAGGTACAAATTTAATGCTCTATTAAGTTGACCTTATTGGATAATGTCTCTATGTGTTAATGTTTTTTTTGTGCATTGATGAAGGCATAATCGTGGAGAATATGCTAAATCAAGGGCATGGGATTTTACACCTCACACTCCTCAGATAGCTTAACGCCCCCATACCATATACATATATAAAAATATGTTTACTTAATGGGAAATACAAAGGCCATGAACCATTGCCACAAAAAAATTGTTTTGCAATCGCACTGTGAAACCGCGTAAGCCGCACAACTGTTACAAAGACAATCTACCTGAAGGTGCACAATCTACCAGACCTAAACCAAGGTAGGATATCTCGTAACAAGCACCAGGGATGAAAAGTGTTCTTCCAAATCCAAACCATTGCTCATTCTCTGCTTCCTCATAAAACCTCTCGGCTACCTAAAACCATTCCTCATTCTCTGCTTGCTAAAACAAAAATGTTCATGGCAAAAGCGGCAAGCAACAAGGGCTTCTACATGACCCAAATTCAGAGAAGAGTTTCTAGCAATAATTTGTGCATCCAACTGATGCATTTGCAATCGGGAAGAAAACGAAAGAACTGAAATGGATGAAGGTGGAGTTGTCCTCCAAAATCAGAAGCAAGAAGCCGCCGAAGATGCCATCGCAGGCCGATTTGGGCAGAGGCACCATTTGTACGCCCCCCCGCCTGGCCCCGGCGTTTCCATCGGGCCGTTTTAGCAGCCCCCCGCGGAAGCCAAGAGTTGTTATTTCCACCATGCAGAGCAAAACACAAAAAAAAAAAAATAATAATAATAATAATAATAACGCCGACCACCATAGAAAAAAAAATTAACTCCCCTCTTTTTCGCCCACCTACGCCCAAATCTTAGGAAAGAGATATTTTATGGTGTAATCGATCTCTAGTTTGAAAGGGAATGTGAGAGATGAATAGGCTTTAGGTTCAAGACCTAGTAGAACCATGTGAACCATTTACACTTGTGTAGTCATTAAGTTTTCGCTATGGGCATTTGAATAAACTGCTTGAATTAGCACATGATATTAAATAGTCCACCATGTCATTTTGGAATGTTTTGGTTTTGACACCCATTTTGCAAAAATTGCATCTCCATTGATTAACTTATATGTCTTTGTTTTATTGGACTAGAACAATTCGTTGTATATTGCAAATGCATGGACATTAAAATTATCACTAGATGCACAACAATTTGGATCAAGACTCTACAAACTCCTTTGCCGCGATATTTTTAAGGTATAATGAGAGAGAAATACATATAGATTACCAAATACATGCGTAAAATTTAAAACAAAATTAATGTATAGACCGAAGATCAAACGACGGCCGGCAAAGGGACAGATCTTCGCCTTTAATATTTTATTGGTCCGCACTGTGGGGAAGCGAACTTTAAAGTTAAGAAATTTTGTGAATCGATGGCGATGCCGATGGCGGCGCCGGGCTATGCTAAGCTATGCCGATGGCGGCGCCGGGTTATGTTAAGCTATGCCGATGCCGATGGCGGCGGCGGGTCGCGATCGGCGATAGTTTGTCGCCTCCCGTAGAGAGCTAGCTAAGTTCTTGGCTCTTCTTTATTTAGTTGGGTTCTTGGTAGATTATGCTTGATTATGCTATTTAATGTATCTGTAGTTCTGTGGAAATGGCATAAGCATGCAAAATGAAATATCATGTTGATCTTTCTTTCTTGCACCTTAGGAAAAATAGTGAGCAATTTTTATTCAGTTGCATGGCAGGCAAGGGAATGTAAAGGTAGAGTCGTTAGGTTCGTTGATTATGTGGCTACTGTTGTAGCTGGAAAAGCCAAATGCATTCTTAGTGAGCATCGTGAGTGCTGATTGGGTTACTTCTATTCTTTGAAATATATGGGGTTTCACATGATGTATCACACATTTCAATAGGTTGAATCCAAGCAAAGACAGTGGTCAATAATCAATGCGTTACATTGATATTTCATTTTCACAAAGAATTTTCAATGAACCCGCCGCTTGACTAGTCAACCGTGACCGGTTGGTTGCGAGTCCATCGCTTGTAATAGTCAATCAAGACCGGTTGCAGAGTATTAAAAAACCTGAAGAACAATGCAATGGCCGATTATTCATTATATTAGATAGAATTGTTATTCTCACTTTGGCGCTCTCATCTTATTCATATTTAACAGCAAGAAGTAACTTCATCTGACTAATTTTTTGATTGCCTGTGGTTAATCGATATTTCAAGAGCCCAGCATAGCATGCCTTATGGATGCATTTGGGTTCGATTCCCAAAAGGCAAAGCTAAGAAACAAGCAAGACAAGGTCTGTTGATTGTGAGAGGGCAATAGAAACAGAAAAATCGGGAGAAAAGAAAAACAAAAGGGAAAAACATAAAAGGAAAAAATAATTATTCTGATCTAATTCATGACATGGGTCTTTAAATTATTGAGAACATTATTTATCCACAAAAAAACGTTAATGACATTAATTATACATGACAATCATTAATGTTGCAGTTACTTATCACCTTTGTGTGAATCACACAAAATAGGTATTTAATTTTGCGCGAAAAACTAAATGCCAATTATGCGGAAAGACACTCATTTGAGTGAATCACACGGAACAAGGATAAACTAAATGCCAATTACATGGACCAAAAAAAACCCTTCTAAATGCCAATTACATGGACAAAAAACACTAGTAATGTGATGGAGAAACCCATCATATTTTATGACTTGAAATGGCAATGGTTTAGAGGTCCGGTATGCCTCATTTTGTTTCCTAAACCAATGGCAATTATGACAACAAACATTCACTATTTTATGCAAAAACCAAGATAATTAGTCCATGTTTTGTGCTAAAAAAAACTAGGTCATTTCATTGTTGGAAGTACCGTTGGTTCATATGAAATAAGGTAAGTAAATTCATTAAAAAACCACTTTAAGTTATGCAAACAAGTAAACTTGAAATCGTTAATGGTTTATGGTCTGCATTACTAATCAATATACATACTTAAAACATGGTAATAAAATATTGTTACAAACCAAACAAACAAACTATCGTATAGACCCATGATGCTTAACCGTGGTAACAAATAGAATGATAAATCATACATAAGAACCACACCATGTAACTAGTAGTGGTTATTCAACACATTAACCCACTTAGTAACATCTCTTTTTTTATAGTGGTTCCATGTAAAAACTATTGTGAAAAACTGATAATGATTGTTTTTTGGGCGCCTTGTGATATATAAAGAGGCACCTCCTTCTTGTCAAACCATTCCGGTTCAATGCTAGTCTTGAGGCTTCTAGGCATCTGTCTCGCGTTCCTGCTTGCCTTCGAGCCATTGTATTCTTGATTCCTGTTCATATATCAGATTCCTTGCCGATCTTGGCATATTTCTTCTAGATTTCTTGCGATTTTCCACTTGTTTTCCTTATTTTTTTGCGTAGGTTCATGATGTAAGTAGACATTGTGTTCCGGCCAAGGGCCCCTTGGCAAGTAACCCGCTTTCGCAAAGAGTATCCGGTATGGGACCGCGGACTTCACCCCGTGGCCCGCGGCTAAGAAAAGCCGCGACCTACTCCAAGTCATTCCAAGTGGCTTAGGGAAATCACCGCCCCGTGACCGACCCCGCATAAAAGCATGTGTTATTGGTGGGTCCAATCATACAGTACCGCCTTTGTGACTATTGTTCTCCATTGCATAGAGTGCCTTCCAACCTCCTCGCGTAGCCGGATGGAATTGTCCCCGTTCATGGCCGACGGGAATTCCACCTCCAAATATTTGTAAGCGGGCACCACTTCAACATTTTGGCCATGATAAGTGAGGATTGGAGGCCGTGGCTGGCCTGCAGACGATACCAGAACCACCTTGGTTTTGGCTAAGTTGACGCAAGATGTCGGTTTCTCCGCAAAATGTGTCTGTGGTATCGAGATGGCGCTTGCATGTCCGCTTTGAGTATGTGTTAGAGGTCCACATTGTCGCGATAGATCAACCGCCTCGATGATCTCGGGTGTAGAAGGTGAGCACCAGTGCCTCCATTATTAGCAAGCTATCTCTCCAGCTGACCAATATACAAGCCAAATAGTGGGAGAGAGAGGGCATCCCCGAAACCCCGACATCGCTTCCTCGAATGGTTATTTGGTTCATTGCTTTAAACCGACCGGCGTCGGGTGCATGTCTCATATAACCTCGTACATTGTGTTCTACGTCAAGTGGACGCCTAGCCGCGCAATCTTGCCCACAGCCTTTTCCCGAGGCACGCTGTCAAAAGCCTTGGTGAAGTCTAGGAAGCAAGAATAGGTCTGTGTCTTGCCGACGGCCTCGGGCCGTCCTCAACCGTAGTCTAGCTGCGGAAGATATGATCTATGGTTGAGTGCCTCGCCTGAATCCCGCCTTTGTGGAGTGCCCTCGACCACTCTTACCTCTACTACTAGGAATGGGCTATTTACGACGCGGGTTTATGACGTGATTTGAAACGCCCACGCCGCAAAAATTCACAGATTCTAATGACGACGCGCAAGAAAATTCAAACGACGTTGGGGTGCAACGCCCCACGCCATTGTTGAAATGTTTGGTCCGACGTCGCAAAGGTATCCTATGTGGCACCTAATGTGACCGCGATAGTTAAGCGACGTGTCACGCTGCGGATGCAATGTGTGACGCCGCATGTGAAACGACACGCTGCATATTGTACGCGTCGCGGACGCCACGCTTATGACGCCCGATACGATTTAAAAACGGAAAAAAATTTCGAGACACTTTTTCCCCTCATTTCGGAGGAGTTTTCATGCACCTAGGAGATCATTCTATTAGATCGCGGAGATGGATCATAGTGCTCCTCATAGTCATCCTGATCGTCGAGTGGAGTGTACCTTGAAGATTATAGAGGATGTTGTTCGCAGAAGAGAGCCGTAGAATGAGCATCCTCTTTTGGGGTAAGCTTCTTTTAAATATTCATTTAAGTCAAATGAGTAATGATTTTGCTCATGATATACTAAGATCATTTGTGATTGCATGTGTCAAAAAGAGGCATCAATCAATCGCTATCGATCATCTCATTAAATGGGGAAGATATGAAGCCCCAACAACATCAGATGCTCGTGTTGGATATGAGGTGCTTATCTAAACTCTAAATTTTACATATGATTTTAGTTACTTTTATTGTTATTAAATTAAGAGATAAACTTATAGGTAGATGATGAGGTATCATCGAGAATAAGTGTGGATTTTGGCGTGATGTTATCTATAGAGGCAAATAACATTGGAGCAACCAATTCCTTCATCAATGGTGGTTGTCGCAATCATTCTGCTGCTAGAAGTCTTCCTCTACGTGATAAAACTAGAAGAGCCAAAGCAAATGATCTTCGTGTCATAGATTTATTATATGAAGATTTAGAATCGTTAGAGGAGGAAGATATTCCAAAGGAGCATCATCGTTTAATTCATCCTTTCAATAAAGAGCGCAAGACCTTTGGATTGTGGCCTGTAGAGCATCCCATTGTGTACGATAATAAGTTCAGTTATTGGGGAAGGAGATATATAATAATGCGCAGTCATAAGTGTCCAAAGCAGGATTGGGGCTTATCTCAGCCACACGAATAGAGGTCCATCCAGGCACAATTGTTCCGCTAATGCCATATGTAGGCCATGAATATGATTGGGACACATGGCAAAAATTGTCACAACATGCTTGGCGCATGAGGATTTACGGAATGAATTCCAATGCACAATCTGTTAGGGGAGATGCCAATTACACTCATTTGAGATTCTTGATGGTCGCCCATTGCACCATGGGAATATTGCAGGATTTATCAATAGTTCAATTTATAGAATGTCATGGAGGGAAGGAAGAATTTTTTACAAAAGACGTTAAGAAAGAGTTCATCATGGTGTATGCTATTCGAACAATAGAAGTTGGAGATGAGTTGTTCATCAACTATGAGTATGATAGGCCTCTTCCACCAATCGGATGAAGTGCATAAATACATCCTTATGGACATAAGAATTGACATTATATCCATCACATATTATTCCTTGTATGTATGTCACTAATATATATTGATGATACATTAATATACATTAAAAATCTCGTAATGCTCTTCTTTTTCTTCTAATTTTGATTCCAAAATGTATGATGTCATCTCTTGTAGGATATTCGACCTGACCCACGGGTTCTCAACCCCAAGCACAGGAAAGTTCTCGAGAGCGCAATGAGACAAGAACAAGAGTTACCTACAAATGCTCCCTCTCCTTTTGAGTTTTGTACTGAAGAGCTGATGGTTGACATGTTAGAGGCTCTTCATCCTCTTCCTGATATTCATTTCGATGATTTAGAATACGAGGAAGGTGTTGGTGATGAAGGGATTGCACGACACTCTTATGATAAGGAGCTCATTGTGGTGGAGGCGGAGACACATCTATTTCCAGGCTCTCGAACATCCAGGTTATCTGCTAGTTTATTAATTCTCAATCTATAAACGAAGTACAAATGGAGCAACACAAGTGTATCCAATCTACTAAGGTATGTAGCTTTATGTTTATGGGCTAGTATCAGCTTAGATTTATAATCTTACCAATGAAATTGTATAAAATATTAATGTCTGTCATGTCTATTTTTCATTTTCTTGATAGGTTGTTGCACGAGAAAATCCTTCCAGGAGGGAATAGTTTACCCAGTCATCGAGATGATGTGAACAAAGTTTATTCAAGCAACTGCCTTTGGTTACAAGGGCATTCATGCATGTCCAAATGATTGCATGATCGCTTATCCTCATGAAGAACATCAAGAGGAAAAACCACGCATTGCATGGTGTGCAATGCCTCTAGGTATAGAGATGATATGCAAGGTAAGAAAGTGCCAGAGAAAATGGTGCCCATTTCATTGCTCCCTAAGGTTATAAGGTGAATGCATTTTATATCACTATATTGATGCTATAATTATAAGAATAGTTCTAAAATTAGCCTTTTCTTACAAAAACAAATCCCCAAAGCATGAAATAGAAGAGATGAAGATGAAGATGGTTAGAAGAGATGTTGCTTGTTGGAAAAGAATTTCCAACAAGTTTTCTAGATATCCAAATTTATCATCTTTTAGTGCATAAGAATAGTGGAAGAGATTGAACTTAGAAGAGATGACCGTGAAGATGGTTGGATGTTGCTTGTTGGAAAAGAATTTCCAACAAGTGGATGTTCTTTTGGAAAGGTTTCATGAAAGTTTTGAAAGATATGGTGCATCAAATGGCACGTCCTGAGGGCTGCATGGCTGAAGGGTAGTTAGCACGGGAGTCTCTATTTTATTGCTGATTTGCATCCAGGAGCTCCTCGACTATGGACAGATGAAGAAGAGGAGAAGAATGTGGGTAAATTGACTGAGGGTGTAAAGGCATCCAAAAGGTATTTACCCTAGAAGCTCGAGCTAAAGTTAATAATTTCTTACTTCACAATGCCAAGGAGATGGAGAAATGGATTGCTCAATATGAGGATGCAAAAAAAGAAAGAGAGCAAAAGAGGAAATCATGGAGACAATTAAATCGACGAGCTCCATTCCCAAATGAATATGAAAGCTTACCAGAAAAGATGACACAAGATTGGATACGCAGTGCATTGCATGATGCAACCAATAGGGGTGAGCCGGTCACTCCAATAGAATGGTCCTATGCACAAGGTGTTGTAAAGAAGGTATGCATAGAATTAGTTATCTCTAAATATCTATTTTCAATAAGAAGTTGATTTTTAGCTACTTATTTTTTCTTCCTTACATGCATTGTAGTTCCATTCCTACTCCTAGGCATTTGTTCTAGTGGTAACACACTAGTTCCTTAGCAATGTGGTCCCGAGTTCGAGACTGCCCAGAATCGCACTCGGTACTGTTGGGGGTCAAATCCCAACAGACGCAATGTAAGGTGGTTGGGGGCAGGGCCCAACCAAGCAACGTAGTGTGGTGTGTGGTCACATGTCCAGTTGGATGCAACCAAGCAACGTAGTGTGGTGTGTGGTCACATGTCCAGTTGGATGCTGCCTAGTGGCGTGACGTTAAAACTACTATCTATCTATCTATCTATCTATGTGGTGGAATGGTATCCACTATCGAGTACACAATGTTGATAAAAATAGGAAGACTTCCGATTGTGGAGTCATGATATCATTTGAGATGGAATTTCAATCAAGTGTAGCTGACCGTAATCGAGTTCAAGCACAAGTGGATTGGATTGGCACACTAAAAGCCATCATGGAAGTTGATGTTGGTGGTGACTTCAAGACCATTGTATTTGATGTCAATTGGTTTGATCTCCAACTTAGAGGTCCAAGGCCAACTGTGAGAAATGATATGAGTGGCTTCTTTGCAATTAACTCCACCAAATTATATCGCGGGCCCCGAGACCACTTGCTTTTCCAGAGAATTGTGAACATGTTAGTTAATCAATTGCAATGAATTTGCTTTTAAATAGCCATGTAAATAACAATGCTTTTGTAGGTTTTCTTCTTTCCTGATCGAAACGATACGGAATGGTGGTTCATCATACAAACCTTACCAAGAGCTCGTCAAATTTTCCAAGGAGCCATAGTGGAAGAAAGCATGAATGTGAATGAGGAACCCTCTGATTCTTTTGAGTTTGCAACTTTGCCTGAGGATGAGTCAGGGGAAGACTCTGATGAGTCAACATAAAGGAATTTAAAACCCCATTATGACAAATGGAGAAGATGGTTAAATAAGACATAAATATAATATTGTGCTAGGCCCTTGGCATTAAAGTGCGATGACCATAATGTAAGGTATTATGTATTAGCATGTTTTAAGGTTGTCTAAAGAAACTGGGCAACAATTTTGTCTAAAAACATCTTTAACTTTAATGAAAATGATTATCTTAACTATAAGGACTTCTAATCATCTTTAGTTGATGTCAAAATTTTAAGCTATGTTATTGTTGTATAGCCCTCAAATGATGCACACATTTTGCCAAAGTGGATGTTTAGAATTGAAGGGACTCTATCCGTGCCTTACATGACATAGAAATAATACTTTGCTTTTGCATATGAATGTTATACAGAAATAGAAAATTTCATACCTTGTAAACACAGGTAGAAACAGAATCTCTAAATTTGATGCCACAAAGAATGGAGTCTGTATGCAGCTAGGGACCTAGGAAGAAACTGGAGCCTGAGCCACCGTCGCAAAGCAGAAGGAGTTCCGACGGACCTATAGATACCACAACGCCTTTGTTTTTTTTTTTTTTTGCTTTTGCCCCTTTTTTGCCTTTTTCTTAACTGATCATGGTCGTTAGATCAAATAGCAAATGTTGGCCGCCCGATTTAGGGTGTGATGCACGATAGACATGCACAATAATTTTATTATAATTTTATTATATAGGATGTATTCATTGCAGTCCCATTTCTATAGTAGTATACTTGTAAATGTTTGTAGTAATGCCATAGCGTGGTTCTCCGCACCTCCCCGAGGCAGATCTAGGACAAGGTTAAATCATAAGATATGGGGCCAAAGAGGATTTGGGCATCCGAGAAAGAAATGCCACAATGTACCATTTGCCAATGCATCACCCCTTTGAGTTGTACATCATAACCATTTGAGTTGTACAATTATATGGTTAATCCCAAAACTTAAGTGTGGTGATAAATTCATATTGTTGGAACTAATTATATTAGCCAAGTTGCTTTGTGCGAGAATGTTGTAAATTTTAAGGTTTGCTAGTTTATTGAAGCTTATTGCTCAACCATTCCTATGGAAGCCTCCTTACCTAAGACTAGAAAGTGGCCCACTACTTCTCCAAGGCACATATACAACGCACATTACAACTTTGAAATTAGCATAGCTCTAATATTTGAAAATTTTTTGCTAGTTGGTAATTCTAAATCTCTAATCTCTAAATAATCATTTTGTATTTAATTGTTTATAACAAAAAAAAAAAAAATACCACACATCGCAACGAATTTTGGCATCGTGGATACGTCTAGTATGTCGATACGAAATTGTAATGGTCAAAATTTGGTTGGTAGTGGTCGGTGCCAAATTTTCAAATGTCGGTCGAAATAGGAATCACAAAATTGTTGGCCAGTTTCTTCTACATTCTGAAAAAAGCGGGAAGATCATTGCCGACCTACTTGCTGCTACTCCAACGACAAATGGCGATGCAGGTGCGTTCTTGCGCTTATCCCATCACCACATTGCAGTTTTTACAGTGGTTTTACGGGTTTGTATTGTTTTCTGGAAGAACAATTAGGTCGATTAGATCTAATCACAAAATACTAGAGTCTGTTCTGTTCTACCATTTTTTTTTGCTCCGTTTATGTGTCTGTTCTACCATTTCTTTTTGCTATATGCCTTGTTTGTTGCTGGTAACGAAATATAGAGCTTCCTTACAGGGCCGGAAGAGATTCGAGATTTGTGATTTTGGACCGACCTGACAAACTTATACTGCACCACAAAAGGTATTTGTTAAGGTTTAAGATTTAAAATACTAGCTTAATCCGGCATGAATGACCTGGTCGATTACCTTGCCCGGATGATCTCTTCTGATTATCGTGCTTTGATGACCTCTTTTGGTGTTATCTGCCTCTTCAATTACCCTCTTGAGTGCACAATCGGCATGAAAACGGCCACCTTATTAGGACTGATCACCCATTCAAATTTCTTAGTTGGAGCATACGATTCTGTAAAGCTTCCATTGGAAGTAACAAAAACAAGCAGGCATATTACAAGGCATACCGAGCTGCAACATGCAATCACAATGATGAAAAGATCCAGTTCGTCCTTCTGACCTCTTGCACAACCTCTCTGCAATGCAGTAAATCCAACGGATTTCTCTATTGGCCCCTTCTCTCCCATTCACCATACAGGCAAGAGATCAAACACAAAGGTAATAGCCTGATGTGTCGTTGATGTGCTTATTGCCTTTCTATTCATGCATTTTTTAATTTTGCTGACTTTAGAGGAGAGGATCAAGCTGTGTTTTTTGTGTCCAAAGTCTGGTCTGTTTCTTAACATGGCCTGCTTTTTAAATATAATTACAAAGCTTTTTTACTGTTCACACTTGGCTGCATGCAAATCATAGGCTGTGTTTTTCCAAAGTCTGGTCTGTTTCTTAACATATCTTGCTTTTTAAATATAATTATACAGCTTTTACTGTTCACACTTGGCTGCATGCAAATCATAGGTTGGCCATCTCAGCCTTTCAAGCATTTACTTAGTCCAATCCTGTAGCTCAAGTAACTGCACGGTGGCTAAATTTTGTTAGTATTTACATGCTATATTGGAACTAGCATTCTTATTCATGATCCCGAGCATATAGCAAAAATCGTGGGCCTTATTGCTTGTGCTCACAGACTAGAGAATCTAATGAATTACAAACTAGTGGTTTGTGGGCTTTTGCTTAAAGCAGGTACATGTATCAGAATGCTAGGATTGCATATGTTTTCCACATATAGGCTTATTTCTGATATAACTAATTCTCTGCTTAGGTATGCGGGATAATTTCTTGGCTGAATAGATATATAAGATGGGTGGACTTGTTACGTTGCTTGTGGTGGTTGCGTTAATCTTCGGATTCAATCTTTGTTCAACACGGACTACTATTATGTCGTTCCTTCTACTTGGTATGATCTTTACTTTTTAGTCCCTCTCTTGTGTACTTATATTTAATCTGATGCTTCCCATGCTTTGTGTAGCTTTATGTACATTTGTATGGTCCCTTCTCTTTCCTCCCGAAGCGCAAGCGGCAGGCGCACCTCATCAGCGTGGTAATAATGTGCTTTTTCTATGTTATTTATAATCCATGCCATTGTTAAAATATTTTTTTGGCTTCCAGAGCATAGAAAGACCAGGAGTAGGCAGCTATCACAAAACAATGATCGGTCGGGTGACCACACTCCAGGTGTATTCAATAAATTCCTCTCCAGTCACTTTTTTATTTCTCATCATTGCTCAAAGTCTTCCAGCATTCATCTCAGGGCAACCACATTTGAACGGCACCCAACCCTGGTAGTGGTAGTGGGGGAAGACTGCCTCCACATACTAATGACCGAGTCGATGACCATATCTCAGGTTTATTTTTTAATGTCACTTGTTTATTTCTCGTTATTGCTTATAACATACATTTCATGGCAATAATTTTCTCAAGGCTATCAACCAGATAGTGGGGGAAGACCACCCTCGCATAACAATGACCGCTTGGATGACCGTAGTTCAGGTTTATTCTTTAAATTTCACTTGTTTATTTCTCCTTATTGCTTATAATATTTATCATACATTGCAGGGCAACAATTTTCTCAAGGCAATCAATCGGGTAGTGGTAGGAGACCACCTTCACATAACAATGAGCGATCAGGTGCCTATCTTTCAAATTTATTCAATGAATTTCTCACTATTTGCATGTAGTGATTTTTTAAATTCTGGATTACTATACATTTTCAGGGCCACCTCCAAGCAATAATCTAGTACCTCCCACCAATCAACCACCTCCTTGTATTGCCGGTTTGAGTGCCGAGATGCTTAGCCAAGTAGTGGAATATGTTATGGCTAGTATGTCACAACATCAATTTGATGCTTCAAGACGTAGCAGTGATAATAGTGTGCACGAAAGTAGTAGGCGCAAGAGGAAAAGCACGAACTTGCATATAACAAGGAACCTTGAAAAAGACTTTCGAAAGTATGTTTATGTCCCTTTATTTTTATCTAAAAGCTTTAAGATTTTCTTCAGTAAGGCTATTATGCATGCATGTTTATAAGTCTTGTTTGACAACTAGATGCATTTGATGCGCTTAATTTGATTTTCTTGGTTTCGAACTTTTGTGGTTATCAACAAACTTTTGTGGTTGTTCTTTTTAAGTTTGGATCACACTATTTTAGATCTTTGGAAGCCATTATTTCATTTCTTAAGAATGTTCTTAATCATACCTTACTTTGCAGGACTAAATCAAGTGGAGCACGACCTCAAGATGTTGGATTGGGTGGTGACAACATGCATAGTCATCATAAGAAACGAAAGGATCGAGATGAACCAGAGGTTGTGGTTCAAGATGCACAAAAAAAACCGGATGAAGGCCCTAGGTTTACTATGTAAGCATAAAAGTTTAGCTAAGTTTAGATGATGAAGATCTCCATTTTCATATGTTTTTTTTGTATTGTAGTGAACATATTCCAGAAAGGAACTCGTGGGGCGATCTCTTTTACAACAGATTATACAATTTGGTGGACGTAAAAATTTCTCATATATTTAGTCTAGATGGGGAGTGGCCTGGAGGTTACAACCAGCGGGAAATAGAAGACATGCGAGAAGCATTACTTCGGGAATTTCCTGCTATAAAGAAGTACAAACACTTCAATTGGAAAATCATAACTCGCATGATGGGTAGTTACCTCAGAAGGAAAAGGTAAGCAAAAATAATTGATGAGTTTGATACTTGTTTATTTTAGATTGCTTATTCCAATTGTTACTTCTTATTTATGAAGGGAACATGTTATTAAGAAACTAGATAGGGATAAAAAAAACTTCCTTGATTGGTCAAAAGTGCCTATACCTGAGAATATAAGTGCGAACGACTTCAAGGTATATTAAATGTTTTAGTATGCTTGTTTGTTATAAGGCTCAATCACCAACTAACCTTCTTATACTTTTTATAGATTGCATTGCAGAGAGCGAAGGATCCAGAGCAAAAGCATTCACAACGAACGGCGGAAGCAACGAAAAGCGTGCGTAAACCCTCGCACTTGGGCTCTGGTGGGAGACCTTCTTTTATATATACATTCGTAAGTTTTTTTTATTTTATTTCATTGTCATTAAAGTGGTTAACTACTACCTTTCAACTTACGTGTTGTATTCCTATAGGAGAGAATATATGGTTTTCGACCAACCAATGAATATATTAAAGTGGCAAGTGAATTTGGAGCTACTGAGCTCTTTCGAGGGCTAACTGATAATGGTACTTTGCCAAGAGCATTGAATAGTAACGTGAGTAGTTCTTTTTACTTGTCTTGTATTATTATAGTTTAATTTAACTTTGTGTAGTTTGTTTTTCCATTTGTAATTAGATGCTTGTTATTATATTTTTCAGGATGCTGTTGGAGAACTCGATAGGGCCCTTGCAAATGATGCACTGCATCATCAAGGTGAATGCTCTATTGCTGTCCGTAATCGATGATGACGGCGATGGGTGATGATGATATTGAGGATGATGATGATGATGAGGACGACAATGACGATGCGACATAGGAGAATGACCATTCTGAAAATTCTAATGATGAGCATACATACGACGTTTTATAAACGTGGTGACTTCTTTTGACATTTAGTTTTGTTATTTTGCATATTTCTTTCTCCTTTTGTGATCCTCTTCATGACATATATTTCTATTGTACATGACATATTATTAATATATCAATTTTATGTTTTTATGTATGAATATTCTTTATGATTGTGATTTTGTTACTAATATCCTTTTTTTTTAATAAAATTAATGCACATCGCAACAAAAATATGTCACATATGCCATAAGTTGCAAGAAAACGTAATATGGAAATTAAAAAATAAAAAATAAAAATAAAAATAAAAAATAGGAATAAGACAAAAATGGAACATATTTGCAACATATTTGGGACGTAACAACGTCGTGTGTGGGACATATAAGGAACATATTTTCAACTTATCAGCAACATTTTGGCGACAAATATGCCACGTGTTTGTGACTTATATGCCACGCCTCTTGAACGTCATAGAGACGTGTGTGGCGTCGAAAAATACGTCGCTGATATGACAAGTTTTGAAAGTGTTATGCGACGTAATAGACACGTTAAAGCAATGTATAATCGGCGTCTGGCTATCGTCAAAGGGACATATTATTTACGTGTGGGACGTCGTTGACGTCACCGATATGTCGCACATGCGACGTGACATCGCGTTGCGATGAATCCACCAGCGACGCCATTTGCGGCAAGGCGGGAAACGTTAGTAAAACATGTGCATGCGACGTTTGACGCCCTTATTACGTCGCTATGACGTTGTAAACGACGTTACAAACTACCTCTTTTGTAGTAGCTGCCCATCCTGTCAACTGCCGCTCGAGGATCCCGGCGAGAAGCCTTGCAAACACTGAGCTGATCATGATGGTTCAGTAATTGGCCGGGCAATGCGAGTCTCCTACCTTATAGATTGGGACAACCCTGCTAGTGGTCCATTGCGGGGGAAAACCTTCCCGCAATGCCTTGTTGAACATGTCGGTCAGTACCGGTGCCATGGATGGTCCTGCCCACTTGAGTAACTCTGCCTGCATGCCATTAAGGTCTGGTGCTTTTTCATTGGCTAGATGTTGCGGCCCCTATGCTACCTCTGCCTTCGTGATTTCCAATACGGGGCCCTGCTGGGAGGGTAATGCCGGTCCGTACACCCTCAGGGTTGTAGAGTTGCTGCAGGTATTGGCCCCACTGGTCTGGAATGATGTTTCCTGTGGGCGACATTGGCCTCCTGAGTACTCTCCGCCAGAATGTCCTGGGATGACATTCCAGGAAATAACATTTCCTGTTGACGGGCCGCAATGTACCTGGCCTTTCTAGCCTTAAGAAAAGTGCGATATTGCTTCACTGCATCCGAGCGTAGAGCAGGGTCTGTGACTTTGCGGAGCCAGTGTTTGCGTTCTTTGCACTCGGCATGGTTACGCGGAAAGACCGTAGCTCTCGAGGTTTGCCTGGGGTCACTTCTCCCAAAACACCTCTCTGCCGCAGACCCGGGGGGCGCCAATGAGCCCGCCCCGGCTTTGCTCGGGCCGTTGAGCATTGTGAGATGCTTGCGGATCCTCCGTAAGCATTTCGGGAGTAAGTAGGAGCGGCTCATAGTCCGATCTGGCCCCGGGGCATACGAGGAGGTGTTGGACGAGCGTCACGGAGCAACTTGCCAAAGCCGGCTACAAGTAGCGGCGGGTGGTGCAGGTCCATCTCCTCATCTCTACCAGTTGTTTCCACTCGAAAATGTTTGATGAGATGCATCTCCTGCTCGACCAAAACATAGTCTACCACGATGGACCCACCTCCCTGGTTCTCCTGCCTGCAAGTGTGCTGGCTGGAGGACGGCCAATGTGACAGTCCATTGTAAATCACAAGGTCAAAGATACTGCAAAGCATCAACAACTGCCTCCCATAGCACAAGACCTGAATGTCAGCTGATGCCCGTGGCCAAGCTCCTGCGGAAGGGCTCAGCTGCAACACATCATCTCCGTGCCAGTGTGGGCATTGAAGTCTCCAACGAGCATGACCCTACCCTGCTGCTTGTGCTGTTGTATGTCATCGTATAGATCGACATAGGGCTCCAACCTATCCACACCCGGATGGTTGTGATAGAAGTTGCTTTCGGCATGTGGAAAGTAGCAGGCCGCCACAAAGAGGGGGCTACCACTGTAATTCTGCACGCGCACCCATAGGTACCTGTTATGTTTATCCGTCTTGCACAGGAAAACTGACTGTGCTAGGGCTGTCCGGTAGTAGCAGGCGACCCCTCCGTGCCCCCGCTTTCCTGTGCATTCATTGAAAACGGAGTAGCGATGGTATCCTGGCAAGTCGGGTAGTCTATGCCCAGCATGCTCCCATGTTTCCATGAGGAAAATGAGGTCCATATCGGCGGCCACTAAGTTGAGACTGTCTCCCTTCTACCACGGGAAGCCCCGACAAATCCAAGAGACCATGCGCAGGCACAATCTTTATTTGCTGGCAGGAGCTTCAGCAGTAGGTTTGGCGGTGGTAGCACAAGGGATGGTGGTGGAGGTGGAGGCGGCATGTGGCCCGTCGGCAGTGGCAGGTGAGGCCATTGTAGCAGGATGTGCAATTGGTGTGGCGGCAGAAGGGCCTCGAGAGTTTGTGGTGCACGACATTTAGTGGTTTGAAGATCGCATCCTTCCACGGACTAGCTCTGCTCCACCTCCCTGTTTGCGGACACTCTTGACTTTCTCCAACTCATGCCTGCGATCCTCTGGTCTTGGAGTCGGATCTCGATCCCCACGCAAGGCAATTCCCTTCAATTTATCGCCTTTGGCGCCAAGATGGCTGCTTTCGCTCTTGCGGCGTTCGATTATGAAGATGACCACAGGGAACGGTCGTGGCATTGGGCCCCATGGCATGTCGCCCTAACAATGTGCACGGGCGTGTGGAATGTCATCCGGGCCAGGATCTGTCAAGTCGCGCACCACCACATTGTGGCTCCTGCGTCTCGCTCCTGTAACTCTGAGGTGGTCGGGCTTGTGGTGGCTACTGCAGCATTTGCTGTTTACGATGTGCAGAGCATGGGTTGTGGCCTATGGTGGGGTGGTGGTGGCATGGGGCAGCTTTGGTGACCTGCTTGATTGGGCTGCCCCGGGTGGCATCTTGGAGGTGCCTGCGGGTATGTCACGTTTGCCATGTCCCGTTGTTGCCTGGCTCTCTGTAGTCGGGAGCTCGGCTCCTTTGGCCCACGCTATTTGTCTTGCCAATTCCTGTGTGCATCGCCGCAATTGTTCATGGGTTTCTGCATGAAGGCCCTTGCCTTGCTGGATGACGGTTGCCCGAAGCTCCTGCAACTCCTGGTCTCGTGCCTCGACCTTCTTATGAAGCACTCTCAACTCTGACTAACTCGCTTCAAAGGCAGTTTGCATGTTTCACATAGTGGTGGGGGCCTCCCCGACCTCTGATTGGAGGCAGGAGATGGTTGTCCTTGTCTCCTGGTCAGCACGCTACCTATCTTGTGCCATGGTCTCTATGATGGTGGAGAGGGAGTCCACACAAGCCTGCAGATCAACAAGATCTTGCTTCTGTTGCTGTCTTTCGAAGTATGCTAAACGGATGCCGTCTTCCCGTTGTTGTGCACGGGTCTCCATCTCTGCAATCTGCTGCCTATCTGCTGCCAGTTGTCTTTTGAGAACATGGGGGCGTCGAGGCCTGGATCTCTTCCGCCAGGTCAGCAATTCGGGTCCTGTTGCATACAATTCCTGCCTCCAGGTTTTTCGAGGCCGTCGTCTGTGCCTGGTCTGCCATCGAGTCTGAACAACAATCAATCTCCTCTCGGGTCAATCTTGCTGATTGGGCCTTTGCAAAATACTCGTAAGGATATCTCTCCTTATGAAGTGGCCTCTCCCTTATTCGTGCCGTCTAGTCGGATCCGTTTACATGGGGGACCATCTGCTTGATTCTCCTGGGCGGGCTCGTCCTGTCTGAGGTCGGTAGCTTTGGAGGCATGCATGGGTAGCAGTTAGGGGTTGGGACTGGGACTGGGCATGGGCATGGGTTCGGGCTGTGGCTTGGGGAGTGTCTTCATCCAGGCAGGGATTTGGGTAGGGGGGTACATAAGTGGCCATTATTGATTAGAGTCCACAAGGTTAAGAAGCAAATTAAAAGTGCACAAGGAGTATTTAGGGATTCAAAGATTAAGCATAAAGAGTGCTCGCCCTTAGTAATGCAGAAGCCCGTCGGTCAACACTGGACAAAAAATAAAACCCATATAAGAGAGTAAGAGGTGGGAGGGGGGGAACTCCGTACAACAACAAGATGCAGCTCAGAGGAAATGCCGATGAGGAGTACAGGAAGACACAAAGCTTTTATAGGAGAAAGGGCCAAAGAAAGCCTGCGCCAAGACCGTCCTGAAGGGTTTTCAGGGGAAAAACCGTGACAAGAATAAGAGTGTTGTCAAACTGTACAGACATGCCTCGAGGTCACGGGTTCAAGTACGATCAATTGGTCCTGTGGTAAAGACCTTAAACCTACCATATGTACTCAATAATCACATGCAAAGTGGCTCCTCGCATATCACACTTGGGTAGTGGATTGGCTTCCATGTGATATAGAATATACTCATAGAATATACTCATGATGTGATGGTGAGTAGAATGACGTCCTTCAATAGTGGTATTTCCGGCCACCCGTTATCAGCTAGGTGGTATTTTGGTAGAAAAAGTGGTATTTTTTGGCCAAGAGTGGTACTTAAGGGCCAAAAATGTTATTTCACGGCTAAAAAGTGGTATTTCTATTAAAAACACTAAAGCATAAAAGCGCCAATGGAGCTGGGATCTTTGGTCGAATCAGTCTTGCGGCTTAATGTGGCGGCTTGAACTGCTTCAAAAGCTCTTCTAATTAGTTTACCCGCTTTTTAATGTTGGTTTGATGAAGAGAGGAAGCGATTTGAGCTCGAGATAGAGCCGGTCGATCAAAAATGCCTCAAAATAGTTAGTTTCGGGCTTCAAAGCGTGAAGTGTACGGGTGGGCGAAAATATCTCAAAATCCGAAATACCACATCACGGAGTCTAAGGCCCAGATTCCATTGCGGAAGCGGCAATTACTGCGTGGCATCAATTGCCCTCAAATTTAAGCTGCGGAGCCGACGCGGTTTGATTCCATTGCAGGGTAATTAGGTGCCACGTAGACGAATCTTGGACATTGCAAACAAATTCTAAAATTCGAATGGATTATGAAGCGAACGTACCTCCGACCTCTACTATCAGATTTCTATCATCGGATCTCTCGATCTAATCCAAGCCGGAAGCTAGTAGCCTATTTCCAGTGCTCTCTCCTCCTTTGAGCGGTGCAATTTTTTTTTCAAACCCAGGCTTTGTGGAGATACGATTCAGTCCCAATTTGCAACAAGAATTTGATATTTAAACTAAAATATTACTATTTGGTTTTCTTGCTAGATCACACCAACTTATTCTTCGAATTATAGCTTTCTGTACAACAATTCTGTCATAATTTACAACAGACTATGATATTGAAACAAAAAAACATGTCTTTGACAGCTTAACAACTTGAAGAGTGCACTTGGAATGGCACAACAGGAGCACATACCTGGCATAATATGAAACAAAAAATTGCAAACATCCAACAGTTTCATAAACTGAAATAAGATGCAACACGTTCAGTCTTCCTCTGAGGACTCGGTATCGCCTTCACCAAATTGCTCACGAACTAGCTCTATAGACTGCTTCTTATACAACGCTGCTGCCAAAGCATTACGACGTGTTGAATTAGCTGCAGAAATTGCCACTGTTGTCTTAGGAGCTTTTTGAATCAATGATGCAACTGCTTCATTGTCATCTTCAAGCGCTCTTGCAAGGGCTTCCATGGGGTTTAAATTTAATCCATTCACTCTATGTAGACCATACGAAGCTGCTCTTGTCACTTCAGTCTCCGGAATATTCAAGTGCTTGATTCTACTCGCATATTGTTTGGTCATCCTTTCAGATTCTATTGCTTTATGGAGTTCCAATTTTGCCTCCTCAACCCATGAACTATCGAATTTTTCACCATGCTTGATGCATAGGTTATGTAAAACAAGACAAGTAGCAACAATCTCGGGTATACTATCCAGTTTAGTATCATTACGCTTCAATAAAATTCTAAACCTGGATTTCAACATACCAAAAGCACGTTCGACAGCCATTCTAGTGCTTGATTGGATGAAATTCCAGTGATATTGTTGTCTGCTCAAGCCATCCCTGTGCCCTTTAAATGGTGGAAGCATCCAAGGCCTGGGTGGATATGATGCGTCTCCGACTAGACAATAATTACCAAGATGTCCCGCTTTAATTCTTCTTCCTGCTTCTGTTTGTTCAAACAGCTTCCAATCGTGAATGCTCTGCCCATCCAACATCATAATCCCATATGCAACAGTCAGACGAAACAATTAATTGAAGAAGAACTGAGTGAAAACCTTTTCTGTTATAATAATCCTGCGCATTTTCATGTGGAGCAATGATTGGCAAGTGACTGCCGTCGATAGCACCAACAACGTGTGGGATTCCTCTTACTTTCTCAAAGCCCTTTGACAAAATCTCTAATCTATCATTTGAAGGCCACTTTATGCACAAGTCATGCAACCTAATCTTCACTGCTCTGCAAAATTCAGAAATGGCTCTTTGGGCAGTAGTATAGCCAACACCATACATATCCGCAATTTCTCGTATGGTGTCTCCAGTTGCCAATCTGCATAAAGCTATACAGACTCTCTTTTCAACTGGAATAGCTAAACGCATGCTGGTGTCTGCACGCACAAGAATGGGGCCCAAGGTATGACAAACGTAATGGAATGTGGTTTTAGACAATCTAAGTCTTCGTCTGAACATCTCATCAGTGTAAGACCGTAAAAGAGTTCTCTCCATGAATGATGACGGTCTATTATAACTCCAAATTAGATGAGAATCTCTAAAAGACCTTCCATCGAGAGAATCAATCAAAATGCAGCACATATCCTCCCAATACTGGAGACATACAATAGAAAATCCCCATGTCAATTCTTCTAGAAATGCGACAGTGCATAGACAAAGAATGATTGCTTGCAGAATCTTGTCACATCGTCCTTCCATGATTGCAGACCTGCATCCGTATAAAACAGAATGAAATGGACATTCAAAATAATCATTATTATGTATTCCGTATAAGCATAAACAATGGCAGAAGCAAAAGAGCCTTGCTGGCATAAGAGAAGTAAGGCTGCCACTTACTGGCAGAACAGTAGTAGTGTTGCATTGTTTGCAAGATTGAAACAAATGATGCATTCTCCATATTGTTAGATTCTGGTCTTGGAGACTGATTATTATAGTGTACAAGGTTCACATTTCAGGAATATATTATGCTGGACTCAGATAAGAAAGTTAACTAGTGCATAGAGACATTGCCATACACCATTTAAATGGCGAGATGCTATAAGTCGGCAAATGAATTGAGCAATCATTAAGGCAGGTGGTTAATGTGCATTATAATGTTTTCACATGACCCATATAACATTTTGTACCTGATCAGTATTACTTGAAGCATTAAGTGAAAAGATTCAGAAAGTCTCATGGTTCTGCTGTTATTCAGGCAGATGATAAGCTTGGCCAAAAAACAAAGCGATGCACTCAGTTTCCAATTTATTTCCACTCACTCAGCATCCTATTTGCTTAGTTTCTCTACTTATAACATTTCCGTGATTCTTAGACTCCAATGTTCACAATTATAACGCATGGAGAAGAAAGCACTTGGAGTCTGGAAGGGGAGAAGTTTCCTGCTCATGAGCTATTTGCTCAGGTGTTGCAGGGGTTTCTGAACATCTTTACACGTGGTCCAGAGAATTAATGCCTCATATCTGACCCATCCATGCCATCTGCATACAAGAGAGTTGATCTTGATAGTTGGGAAAGGCGAGGAATTCTACTGAATTGGGCAGAAGCAGGTGATGCCGCAGAAGACAACATGGACAGCATAATCTCAACAGGTTCACCGGTTGATCTAAGCTCTAATATGCCTAGGTTATTTGGCCAAGAAATTGCAGACCGTGTGATTTCACCTGGCAGCAGCTGGATATAATGGTTATATGGCCACAGTTACTAATCTCAAGCAATCTGTAAAACAATGGCGTTGTGGTGGTGCACCAGTCACGGTACAAGACTCAACAACATAAGCTTGACCAAGAAACACATCGATCCACTCATATCTGCCTCATATCTGACCCATTCATACCATTTGCATACAAGAGAGTTGATCTTGATAGTTGGTAAAGGCGACGAATTCTACTGAAGTGGGATGGGAAATCATATAAGAAACGTAAAGAAGAAAGTCAAAACGTAAAGAAGAAAGAATGGAGGATCATTTGATTTCTTCTTGCTATCAATAAGAGACTTTAGATTATAATCCATGAGCTCTAGAACCAAGCAATGTTTGTCATCATTTTTTGCATGGCCAAGCACTTGCACAATATGTGACAATCAGTAGAAAGAAAAATATCTACTGCATTCTTTTCTTTCCAGAAGTTGTCACAGCAGTAGCATGTAGACCACATACATCCAACATAGCCATTTGGACTCCCCCCATCTAGTTCATACTGTCATATGATAGAATGTAAGCAAGGTAAGACTTGTAGCCTACCTAACCAGCTACCCATAATGGCATGATGAGGACTGCATTCCATTGTATGACATAGATAAACATAGACAGCTGAATCTTTGCAAAGATGGTAATATAAGTAGCATGCATGCACACCCTCCTAAAATAGTAACATGCCATGTAACATCTCATAATGATAGCATCCGTTGATTAAATTAAACATGCACTTCTCTTCTGCTCAACCTTTCATTGTCTAAGAGCACAGAGTATGCATGTAGCAGCAGTTTGACATGGCAGGAACTGACCAGAATTACAGCAAGGACCATGATCATATGAGCAGACCTCAATATTGAAATCAAGATTAAATCATGACAATCCATAAACTAAGAACTTCAAAATATGTTTTATAAAGAAATAGATGTTCACAAAATTGTGGTGCTCAAATCATGGACGATTTAAATCTTCTTCACTAGTTCTGCAATAGTTGCCTGCAAGTTGTTAATGGCTTCAACTCTTTTTCCTTCCCAAATTGCCATTTGTTGAAGGAGTTCTTGCCGCCCTTTTTCCATTACCTGCACCAGTGCATTTTTTTTTTGTCTCCAACACTTTTCTTGTTGTTCACATTTGGCTTCTCGTCAACCTGCTGGACATCTGCATCATCAATTGTCTCAGAGATAGCTGCACCATGTACTGCTTTGCAAACATTTGCTCTACTTCCCATGTACTCATCGATTAACATATACCACTGAGATCCATCAGCCCTATCATTGCCTGAGACATTATTGTGTGCTTTTACTTTTTTGTACTCATTATATAAAGCTTTCCACTTCTTCCTGCATGCTTCATGGTCCTTATCAAAGTCCGGGCACGCCGATATAAGCTTTGTCCAAACAGAAACCCAGAGATTCACACCTTGCTTGGGTGGTTTTGAGAATTCATCATGCATTTCGCCTCGAATATGGATCAAGGAAATGGTCCACTTATCTTCCCATCTTGCATACTTCCCAGCAGCATCTACCTTGTCCTTTTCTCCCTTTATTGGCCTCTTATTGACTGATACGTCTACTTTATCCTTGTCTCCTTTTGAAGTTCTTTTGCCACGAGGTAGCTTTTCAGTGTTTGCTAATGGGCGTTGTCTCTTGGGCTGAGGTTTAGTCTCTATTGGCGCTTGCGCAATCAAATCTATTAGACATGCAGGCGCAGAATAAGGTGGGGTAGAAGAGTATGGCGCATGGTTTACAAAATGTGGCAATGGCATGGTGTTATTGCCATGAATCTGATAGAAAGGTAAATTGGAGGTAGGAAATGGGAATGCTGGTGGTTGTGGAAGTGCTGAACATCGGCATGGTAATTTTTGTGGATATGGCGGGTTGTTTTGAGCGTGCAGCTCATTGTCTTGCTGGTCATCAATTTCTTGTGTGCAATGCACAATCTCGGGTTGTGAATCCATCTGCATCAAATAAGAACGTAGATGTATATAATCTGAAAGATTATGTACAGAATAATGCAGTTTCTGAGAAGCTACCAAATGAACTCAAGAATTTACAGTCTGGATTCAGAGAATTAAAAGCTTGAAGTTCTAAAAAAAAGGGAGAAGAATAGCCATAATATATCTGGAGCAATTGCAAGCATGAACCAGAAAGCAAATACTGGATTTATAATCCAACTTCAGAAGCTTGGGCTTAAAGGAATGGTGTATTAAAAACTGAATATGTAATGAAGTTTTAACGAAAAATCAACAAATAAAACAACATGGGAAAGGTACCTGGAGTCCTAGATGCCTTGAAGAATTGTCAGGTCAGGTGCGACAGTCAGGTGCTGGCGCCAAAAGAATTGTTGTTTTGTGGTTGGCGCCAAGATCCTCTTCGACGTGTCGAGATAATAATAAATGGCAATTACATTGCCGAGCCACATCCCCTGATAGTTAGCGGGCAAGCCGGAATGTACACGTTGGCAAGAGGAGGAGAATTGCCGGGCTCCAATCGAATCATGTGGGGAGGCATTTTTTATGACGGTGTAAGCTTATAATTCGAAAACCCCTAACTGCCAGCTTTTAAAGGCCATTAGTGGAATCTGGGCCTAAATACGGTGGTCCCAAATGTGGTATTTCCGGATTTTTATCCAAACATATAATTCATATCCACATCCCGGATATAATATCTAAAATCCGGAAATCCACATCCCGGAGTCTAAATACCTCTTGGCCGGAAATAATTCATAATTTGCGGATTTTTATCCAAACTTAATCGTTCTGGTGCATAATGATGACGGAAGATCCTGATAACTTAAGTATCGGGTAAATTTTCAGCTATATGGAGCTGCAGTGCTCGGATGATTTGGCAGTATTATTAATATGATTTTGGCAAGTGCTTTGCCATGTGACTATCAATAGGGAAGGTACACAATGGATCGACATGAGGACCAAATATATAGTCCTGGATTAAGGTTTCTTATCGAACAATGAAGGAAAGTGGTTATGAAAGTTTTAATGCTGTCATGCTCATTTCCCTTGCTTCCACGTTTATCTCATGTATGCAGTACTTATCATAAAGAAGTTTTTATAGCTGCTCTAAAATGCTCAGTTCAGAACAATGGTATTGGCAAAAGGTATTTGCATACCCCTTTACCACATGAAGACACAGGGCTGCCATCCACAGCTTTTTATGCTAGCCTTCTAAGAACATGCTTGAGTTGCAAGGACCTGCTGGGGGTTAGACGAGTTCATGGGCATCTTTATGAGAATGGTTTTATGAACAACAGGTTTCTCTGTAATCTACTTGTGGATATTTATGCTAAATGTGGAAGTTTGCAGGATGCTATAGATGTTTTTGAGAAAATCAGTGAGCGGAATGTGTTTTCATGGAATGCAATAATTTCAGCATATGTTCATCATGGTAAGTACAAGGATGCTATTAGTCTCTTCAATCAAATGCAGCTGAAAGATGTGATAGCCGACAAGTTTACATTTTCAACAGTCCTTTGTGCATGTTCTAGTCCAGAAGAATTATTAGAAGGCAAATTTATCCATAGGTGTATTGTGAATAAAAATCTAGAATCTGATGCATATGTTGGGAGTGCTCTAATCACAATGTATGGCAAGTGTGGAAGCTTAAAGGATGCGCTCTCTGTATTTTTGAGAACACAACAGGGAAATCTGATTTCATGGAATGCAATGATTTCTGCATATGTTCAGAATGGACAGAATGTGGAGGCATTACAATTATTTAGAAGAATGCAGCAGCACAGTTTGAAAGCAAATAAGCACACATTTGTCAGCATCATTGATGCTTGTGCTAATATGACAGCTGTTGCAGATGGTTCATTTCTGCATGCCTGTGTAGTTGATTGTGGTTTTGCAACTGATGTCTTTGTTGGAACTGCTCTTATCAACATGTATTCTAAGGCTGGAAATATTAAGGCAGCAAATGAGGCATTTCACAAAATTCAAAACAGGAATGCAGTATCATGGACAGCCATGATTTCAGCGTATGCTCAGAATGGGTATGGTCAAGACGCAATTCAGTTATATGCACAAATGCAACTGGATGGATGGAAACCTGATAAAATTACTTTTGTAAGTATTCTTTCAGCGTGTAGGCATGCAGGCTTGCTATGTGAAGGGTTTCATTTCTTTATATCTATATGCAAAGACTATTTGATCAACGTTGAAATGGAGCATTATGGGTGTGTGATTGACCTTCTTGCAAGAGTTGGAAAGCTTGATGAAGCAGATGATATAATAGAAAACATGTTAGCTGAACCCATGGGAATGACCTGGGTGACTTTGCTTGGTGGTTGTAAGACTCATGACAATGTCTTCCATGGAACAGACGCATTTTTTGAGGGTGAACATAGGATAATATGAATCCACTGACATTAAAATCTCTTCGAGAAAGGTTCCTGGCACAGTCTTCTTTATCATGTCTTGCGCACTTGGCCTTTTTCAGCCCCACTCCCGTGGCATTATTTGTACTTTGGATCTCTATGAAACAATGAATTTTGATGACTACGTGGCCACAAATTTGTGCTTAAGAGATATGCTTAATCAGGTGGTAAAGGCCTTTCAATTCATCGTTAAGACTGATATTACATGATTAAACTGGAGAGGTTACGGATTTTATATGCTTATGTTGGATGCATGTTAAGGAAGCATGTAATCTACATCAGGACGTGAAACAGACTAAAGGGAAGAAAGCTGTATAAAACATGTCCAGAAAAGGGATTTCAGATCAAGATTAAGATCTGCACCAGACTAAGATTTTCCACGACGTGACTGCACATGAATATCATGTTTCCAATGTGACCAACACAAGACTCCATGTAACTTTTTTGAGATTTCAAGACCCATGGGGCGCCCAATAAGCATCCGCACTTTTGTTTGATGCCAGTATGCATAAGCTCACACAACGGTAACAACAAACTACAATGTGTTACATGTTTAATTACAACCTTGCGGTAGATTTACAAATATCTTACAAATGACTTCAAACTATACATTTGCATAATACGCATCAGACTGGAGGGTGTTGGACTTTCCAGAGTAGCCAACAGACTGTGGCCCTTCCTTTCAAGATCTGTAATATGATCTCCATTGTTCTCAGTAGAAAATATCCTCTATGCCCCAAGAAATGCCATCCGTTACACAATAGCTGGTGCAAATGGCATGTGATCAATCCAATCCTTCACAATATCTAGTTGACCAGCCTGTGCGAGAAGGTCAATCATACACACATAATACATAATGTATAGCAGCTTGTCAAAAGCATATGTTCAGATTGTGAACCCGTCAAATATTGGCTTCATGTAATTTGTTTGCTTTATAAATGTTGTCACGAATGGTGTTGATCTAAGAACATTTGATATGTAGCCCTTAGTTATCATGTTCTTGAAACAGAATTAAATTAGCTTCATGTCCCTTGACTGCTTTACACAAAGGCCCTTGGATTTTGCACGATATGCAATATTCTCCATGTAAGTTAATGGTCCTTTGTAATCTGTCTATTTTAAACATAGATAAAACACAGATTCTTGTGCTCAAGCAAAATATTCCACCTCAAAAGGCTTGTCATTTCATCTAGACAAAGCATCCCATTGGTGTTTTTTATGATCGATGAAAAGGATTCGGCTTCGTCGTTTATATCTCTTATTAAATTATTTTTTGTTTTTGGAAATGTAGTTATCGATATTTATATCCTCATATTCCATTGGGCAAATGAACTTTGAAATCAAAGAAATGCAAGGGAGTGCTTGCTTATTTGGTCGGAACTGTGGCTGTCCGATCTCTATTTCTCGAATTTTATTGGAGACATGAGCTTTAAAATCAAGGAAATGCAAGGGAGTCTTAGAAGCACAAATGTATAAAGCAAATGTTCTCAAGTTCTTTTTCTTGTTTGAGCATTTTTTGTCCGCTCAATCGAAATAAGTGATCGTGTTGTCTCTTATCATAATGATAACTTGATGCGGTGATTTTTCTTGGCACGCCATTCATATGTTTTGATGTCATCTCGAATCAACGCTTGCTATTTACGTAAGACCAACACAATCTTAGGAAGATCCGACAGCTGGAATGGGTCTTTTACTCATATATGCTTGTGATTTTGTTAAGTGGAACAATGGGCTTGTCTGATATTTGTGATGACCATGAATATTTGTATCAATCCTATTTGGCTTGTGAAGCAATTGCCATTTAACCGCCTTGTTGTGAAACAACAAGAAACCGATCCGAGAGGATGCGAGTTGATCGAGGAACATTATCCAATATTAACCACATAGAAAATGAACATGAAGGTAATTTGTAATGCGTTTTCAAGTAACAAGTTTGTGTTGGTTATATAACTCAATAGCTTGTGAAAACTTACAAGCACTAAAGGATCTAACCAAAATAGCCATATTTGAAAACAGAAACTCACGTACGCAGCTTGCTCTGTGTTTGGAGCCCTTACAAGCTATAAATATACAAGTACCTTATGTTTAATTTTTGTGTCAGGGCTATATCTTTTGCCATTTTTTTTTACCTCATTGGGTAGATGAAATTCTTATATGGTGAGCATGATAATTAGAATAAAAACAATGCCAAGAGAAATTGCTCTCTTTGAAAAGTGATTTGAAAGATGCAAAAGCGAAGCTAGTCATTGCTTACTAGGGTGGCGTGAAGGGAATTTGATCCCTTTAATCAGCATTTCAGACTATCTCCCGTTTGGGTCTCCCTTAGTAACCTCAGATCTGAATATTGGACAGAGAAGGCCTTCAAATCAATTGCAGCCTCTCTTGGTGAATATATCTCAATGGGTACGAGCAGTAACGAGGCCCCCAAGGTTTGTATATCTATGGATATTCTCAAGGCCATCCCGGAGCATAGGGAAAAAATTATGTTTAAGCTTTTGACTTCGTGTCTACCTCCTCCTTGTACTATGTGTGGGGCAATGGTCCATGCCTCTATTATTTGTGTTGCCCCAGGAGAGCCACAACAGTTAGTATGTAATTTAACTGCCTCCAAAGGGAAGGGAGCGGTTGTTATGGATAAGGATGGCTTTACTCTAGTTTCTGGATCTGCTCAAAGGCAAAGGGAAAGGGTTTTTTAATGCTCGGAGAGACCGAGGTGGTTCTACTTTATCTATAAGAGATGCTGACACAAATTGTTATGTTGGAGAATATTCTGGTACCAAGAACAATTTGCAGAAGGAGCAGCCTAATGAAGTCCCTGTTAATCTGGTCCTTGATCCAAGTAGTCAAATTGTTGCAGAAGAATGTGATGATGGTAAATCGTATGGGTGCAAAGAACAAAGGGATCTCGAAGGGACCCGTGATACTTGAAAGCAATGCTCCAAAATTGCCTCCGTGGTCTTTACTCTCGGTACCGAACTCTATAAACACAAGGCAGCAGATTTGAAGATGTCGAAATATCAATTGAAGCCCTCCCTCCGGTTGTGGATGGAATAGGTGAGATGGCGATATAGTGTGGAGATGTTCATGCCTTTGTTAAGGAAGTAAATGAGGTGGCGGTTGTGGTTTCACCAAGATCAGAGCCCCTTGAAATGGCTGATGGAGAGGAGGAAGGTGTCAAACCCCTCTTATGGTGGGCTGAAAAAAAAAGGGAAGCGCACAGAAGGAAAAAGTGTCTTTTGTTCCGGAGTAATTAGAAGATTCTCCATGAACATTCTCTTTCCAAACTAATCATAAGGGGAAAAAGTGTGAAGCATATAATGCTTCATTTATACCTATAGTGGGAGCCCTATCCCATATGCGGCATATTAGTCTTTTGAGCGATTCTTGAGAGTCTTATCTCTAAAAGCGAGGTAAGCTTTTTTGTTCTCAACCCCTATATATACTTTGGCTCACTAGTATTATGCATCTTATATAATCATAAGGTCCACAACATGTATGTCAATAACAATTCTTAGAAGGGTGCTTGTGATTGGAAACCTTGGTTTATGGCACCATGGGGACATTATATATCGTCTTGGGGTGGGTGTTATGTATTATGTGGCAGCAAAAATATGACCAAGAATGATCATAAGATTGGCACAATAGGCAAAAATTGCAATGTGGAATCATAATGAATGGGGAAATGGGGTAGTTTTTATGCCTTCCACGTGGAAAGTCCCACCATATGGGAAAAGGAGGTATTTGGACGTAATGGTTCTGAGGAAGATAAAGGGTGAAACAAGGAGAGAATATCGCCAAATATTCCGATGGATTTGGCAAACCAAAGTGCAATAATGAGTGATAGGTTTTGGTGTACATTACGGCATGATCCGGCAAGTATGGCGCAGATGCAAATGTTGTGCTTGTTAATGCTTTTTGCAATCAAAGACATGATGTTGTACCTTAAAGTGTCCCATGGTGTATTAATCGGTTTTTGTGTGGTCTACAAAAATGCAATTACAATTGACTATAGTCGCCCTATTAGGTCAAACAATGGAACAATGCTGCTCAAGCTATAGTTTAAATTCTGTTGTGTCAAGTAAAGGATTATGATACTTGGGCTTTTATCGTGCAAAATATTGGGATATTGGCCATGGGAAATAAGGAACCCAAAACATGTCGAGGTGCTATACAACTAATAACTGGGGTGGGCAAAAGGTCTCGTGGGTTTTGTGGGGTAGGGACTTCCATGCATTATTGGCAAGATAGTGGGCTATCTAAACCTCGACGGAATGGATTGAATATTACTCCTTCCGCTTTGGATTGGGACAAGGGTATTTCAATTGGATGGGGAGCAATAGTGTTGACACAATGGTTTGGGTTGGCAAAAGGGTCACCCCTCAAAAAATTCCGTTTATGGTATAAGCTTACCCAATATGGTGATATCATGCCTTCACAAGGAGTCCTGCAAGGGAAACAAACTGACATGCATCGAGGATGGCTAGGTCGAGCTGACAACAAACCATTGACTCCTCTAGCTGTAATTTCTAAAATTGAAAGCAACTTGCTCTGCCACCCTGACAAGGGGAGAAAAGTTTATGTATCGTGGAAAATTACCATATGGTGATGATAAATACAATGGTTCCTAATGTATGGCCAAATTCAACCCTGTTGGGAAGTAGTTTGAGGGTACACAACTGGAGGGGTTTGGATATCACCAAAAATGATAAGGGGTACGTAATAGGGGATGATGCTACTCAAATAGAAAAATCATGAAGATTATTTCGTGGAACCTTCGAGGTATCAAGGGACCTCTAAAGAGGGCTAGAGTTTTAGCGCAAACAATGAGATCGATGAGCATTGAATATCCTACTTATACAGAACATAGACTTCGACTTCGAGGCCAGTTCCTTAGGTGCCTAGGTAGGAAGCCAGTATTCCTCTTTTACCTGTGCTGCCAGGGGCACTAAAGGGGGTACGGGAACTTTATGGAAGGGTTTAACTAGTATCTTCGCAATATGCTAGGAGATGAGATGGAAGGTGGCGCGTCGTGCAATTTGATCTGAGATGGGATTCAATGGGGAGTGATTAATATTTATGCAACAAATAAGCCTGCGGAAAGAGCCATTCTATGGAAGGAAATCATGGATTGGGTGATCAGTCAGCCGGTGGTCAACTGGGTACTAGGTGGTGACCTCAATATGACAGATGTTTGGGATCAAAAGATTGGTTTGTATAGAAACCTCGGGAGGAGCGACTGGCATGGGATTCCCTTCTCAACAATTATGGCTTCGTTCTCCTCCCACCATCGAATACTCCCTATGCATGGTCTAATAAACAAAAAGGAATGGACAGAGTTTACTGTCTGCTAGACAGATTTTATGTGGCTAACAAGTCGGCCCCCTTTATGGATCGGTGCTATGTGGAAGGGGACCTTTCTTTTTCCCAGTCAGATCATATCCCTCTGCCAGACGAAAAGGAAATGTCCCCTTTAAATTTAATACAGGGCTCCTAGGGAAGGATCTCTTTTGTATACCAATCAAAGAATACCTGTTAGCTCAGTTAAGGGAAGAGGGTCTTCCTAGTATGAAATCCTGGATCAAGAAAAATGCCGATATGAAGGATTGGATAAAAAAGTGGGGGAAACTACGGGCTACCAAATTCCAAGAAACTAAGGTTGACCTATACAACCAAGTTTGACAAGTTAAACAAGGTTTGATTCTAGATCCCTTTAATATTGCCAATCAGGCACTTGAGAAAACTAGAGGTCGAGAATAAAAGCAATAGAAGAAGAGGAAGAGGCTCGAGGGGCGCTATTAGATCTAAGACCAAATGGTATATGAGGTTGATCATGAAAGCTCTAAATGTTTTTAGATTGGCGGGGAGCAAGGGCCGAGAATAGTATCACTTAGGTTACTAATGATCGAGCGTGGTTCTTAAAGAGGAGGCAGAAATTAAATCCTTCTTCAGGGACAGTTATGAGGGGTTATTCAAAGAAGATCCCCTCCCAAGTGACTATTACAGTCGATGCTCTGAGTGGCTCCCCTCTTTGAGGCAAGGCCAGATAGTGACTGATGGAGAAAATAAACTTCTACCTCAAGAGCCTCGTGATGTAGAAATCTACAAGGCTCTGTGTTCTTTAGCTTACGGTAAGTCGTGGGACCTGATGGGTTCCCTCGAGTTCTATGCAATTACGGATATACTTGGGCCATTCTTCACCATTGCAATCAAAGGGAGCATGGGTCAAATACCTTCACCCAGCCCTAGCAATTTGGATTTATCTCCTTGATTCCAAAAGTCAATAAGCCCCAGGTGCTAAATGAATGGAGACCAATAGCACTAACCAATGTGTTGTACAAAGTAATCATGAAGGTCATTGCTAATCATTTGAAGCCAATCTTAACCCGTTTGATTGGATGTGAACAATCAGCTTTTCTCCCAGGCAGGAACATTTTGGACAACTATCTGGCAGCTAGAGAGGGGCTCCATTGGTGCAAGTCTTCTCGCCAGAATTATGTAATGCTGAAGCTGGATTTTCGTAGAGCCTATGACTCTCTTAGGTAGAGTGGGCTAAAAAATGTGATGGCTCATATGGGCTTTGAAATAAACTTTATAGAGTTAGTTATGGGTTTGAACAAGATGGCATCAGCATCTGTTCTGGTTAATGGTCAGCCGACTGATCTCTTTGAGCTCAGAAAGGGGATTAGGCAGGGGTGTCCCCTTGCTCCTTACCTTTTTATAATCATGGCATATCTCTTAACCTGTATGGTGAAAAGCTTGATGACGAGGGGATTGCTGAATGGGTTACTTCTTCTAGGTTCCAATCTAAATCTGACTATTATGCAATATGCAGATGATACCTTTCTTTTCTTACGATGATGGGAGTTTTCACGCCTTTCTTGAGTTTTAAATTCTTTTTACTCCATATCGGGGATTGGGCTGAATCACGCTAAATGTGATGTAATATGGCCTTTTGAAGAAGACATTGATACAAGGGTCAAGGCATGGAATTATCATATAGTGGCAGCTACAGAGACGACTAAGCTGTTGGGTATGCCACTTAACCTTGGAGAAAATCTAAAAGGTCTTTGGGCGCCAATTATAGAAAGGATCCGAAAGAAGGTTAACCTCTGGTCTTGTAAGCCCTTGTCCACTATAGGGAGAGTGACAGTAGCCAATGCAATCCTTAATGCGACTCATATTTATTACTCCTCGGCTATTGTAGCACAGAAGTATATATATGACCAGTTATTAGTAATCATTCGTAAATTCATCTGGGGAGGGAAGATAGCTGGGGTTGTATGGTCAGAAATGTGCCGATGTAGGAAGGATGGGGGATTGGGATGTAAAGACCCAATGGTCCAGGGGAAGGTTCTGGCAGCTAAGTTTGTCTAAGTTTGTCTGGAGGGCTATCCAAGGGGATGCGTCCCCAGCTATTGCCTTTGTGCGTTACTGGCTTCAGCAGGGTAAGATAAAGGGGAAACCTTCTACCCCTAGAGATGAGGTTAGTCCTACTTTCATAAATTCTCAATGGGTCGAGGTACTTCCCCAGTAATGAGGAAGATATTAGAAGCTTGGCAGGATGTGCAGAGTCTCTTTAGTATAGCAGATGCTCATTGGGAGGCGTGGGGGCTGGTATATTTTGGAACACTAGGATTTGGGAGAGGATGCACTCCCTCTTGCATCCATACACCCCTCGAGTGTTTACTAAATGGCGTGTTGCAGGAATTCGTAAGGTTAGGCGGTTGTGGGAAAATGATAGATGGATTACTTGGACAAGATTTAAAGCTCTAGTTCAGTGTTGGGGAAGGTGATAGGAAGGTCTTTAGGAAGATTATGGTGAATGTCAATCTGAGTCTCCCGGTATTGTAGGGAAGAAGATAGGTGGTTGTGTGGGGATGGGGCAGAATATAAAGTCAAAAAGTTGTATGGATTGCTAATGCACACGGTCCCCATTAAAGGTACAGAAAAGGTTGGGATTAGATCAAGCGTAAAACCAAGGGTCTATTGACAAAGTCTTGGTCTCCTCTAATTCTTTCCGTTGGATCAGTCTACAAGAAGGTGTATACACTATGACATGGCTGTTGAACAAGGGTGTTGTTCAACATGATCTACCCTCTAGGATGTCGCGTCGAGGAGACAATGGATCATCTTTTCTTTTGTCCCGATTATAGGAGACTTACGGAGGTGCGTTTGTCCAATTATTGGGCTACGATGTGTCAGTTTATCATGGCCGCCATTCTAGCCGGTAGAGGTGCAGATATTATTCAACTCACTTTGACCAATATATCATTGTGGTGTATTTGGAAACACCCCATGTGGTGTAGCTCTTGGAGGACCTGGGACCGCCAAGAATAAGGATGAGAATAGCTTCAACATGGAGGTAGCCTTCATGGCCTTGGCCCACTACAGGAAGTTTGACCGCAATTATAACAAGAACTTGGATAGAATTGGCAGTATAAGGGGATTCTATTCATTTTTCAAATGTAACTGGGATCTGGATTTAAGCAGTGTGCAGTAAGGGTTTATGACCTGTCTGACACCTATCAGGATGTTGGATGGAGGATCTTCGTCTTCAGCGGGGTTTTCTCCTAAGTTCTTGTTGCTTGAATTGGTGCTAACTCCATATAGTATCTAAGCCTAGATGAAGATGGTTTTTCCTATAGTAATCCGGGGGTAGGGAAGATTGAGTGGTAGTTTTTAGTACAATCCTTGACACTTTACGAAGTTATGTCCGCTTTGTGATAATTCTTTTCTATCAATCCCATTTGGGGATATCCTATGTAAATTTTTATATATTAATACATATTCTTACCCTCAAAAAAAAAAAAAAAAAAAAAATTGAATATGTACACCTTGTAGGATTTAGCATAATACCTAAAAATAAAACATGAGACATGGAGGTCATTGGTACTTTTGAAAGATGTTGTAATCTAGGTTTTCAAACTCAATAAGTGAGGTTGAACGTCCGAGGCCAGATATTTGCACGTAAGGCCGAGGCCTGCTAGGGCCAAATGCTGGGTCGAGGCCTTACGTGCAAATATGTGGCCAAGGACGTACAACCGAGGCCACGTTTTTTTGTTATCAGCCGAGGCAAAGACCGACAACCACCTTATCGGGCTGATAACTAATTATCTCCTAGTACTGATAACTAGTTATCACTCCTAGGAGTGGTAACTTAATTATCAGACTCTCCCTTTACACTATAATGTTTGCCCGATCACAAACCGTATCTTTATAACCTAAGATTGTCAAAGGTTTTGTATGGTATTCGTATAAGAATACCGTAAATAAATCTTGTGGCAACCGTGGATTGAAATAGAAGAATCACGGGTTTTATTCCTCCGTTTAGGCTCAAAGCATGCCAATACAGCAGACGGTTATGGTGGCCATGGCGGCTCCATGCTTGTGTAGGCACTGTGGAGGCTATGGCGCTTCCATTTTTTCTGTAAGAACTATGGCAGGTATGGCGCTTCAGAATCGGGTGGCGGTTATGGCGGTTGGTTTTTTTTTTTTTTTTTTTTTTATGAACATTATATTACCCAGATACACACTGTTTATTTGGTACTACACGAACATGAACATACACCAGACAAGAGTGAACTTGGAATATGAAATTTATTTTGATTTGGCTACTTGGTACACCTCATGGTCGATTTTATCCGCTTTTGATTTATCCTAATGTAGAATTTATGCCATCTCATTCTTTATCCTATATCGCGTGCAAGCTAAAGATACATTTGAACTTTGGCTCAAGTGATTTGATCTTTGCCCCAAAATCGTGACTAAAAATGGGTGTGAAACCCTTTTATAATCGAAAATGACTTTTTGCATCATTTCCACGCAAGTGAAAAACTCTTTTTAGGGTTTATCCACGAATTTGCTTCCTGGTCTATTCGTGATCTACATGACGGATTTTACTACCCATTCTTTGTAGGGCAGCAGATTGCAAGATGCGCGGAGATGGGCTAAGTGCGGATCTCCATTTATTGGCGCCATGCCATATTCCCGCATATCCCGTACCGTACCACTCTCTTTTCTTTATGATTTAGATCTTCCAGCCCGGGGAGGATATCTGTTTTAAGCATGCAAGGATGCAGCCACGAACCTTCCTTCCTTGATTATGGTTTCGTTTCTATATTTAGGGTTCTAAATAAAAAGCGGCATTGGATGGATTAGGATGAATCCCTTTTTGTTCCCTTTCGCACGAAGAAGCCGGGATAGAAAAGTGCTTGCAAGCTAAGTTTATGTTTTGCATGACCAACTCTGAAATAGCGAGTAGAGGCTAAATCTTATCTCTACTACTATGGCAAAATCCACATTTGGCAACAAGAAATTGGCAAAGAGCACTTACATATGATGTTGAATTAAATTGAGGCAAATTTGAGCTTTTCCATTCCTGTAAAATAATGGGATCAAGAGTATCACCATGATCAAGACGAAAAATAAGGTATTTGATTGGTTCTGGGATGGTGCCATTTACTTAATCCTGTTTTTATAATACGAAAGAATGGCTCCAGTTTATTTGCATGGATTCTGGTAGAATTTACTTGGATTTCTCATATCGTGCCTAATAAGGCTCAAGAATATCACCTATCACTCATATATATACAATTATATTGGCTCTACCAACATGTTGGTAGAGATTGATCTCGGCGATCCATCTGCGAGATGGGCCGGTCTGACTATTGACACCATTATCACCCCAAGCTGCCCACGATTTGGGGCTTTTAATCGACCCCTTGACATTGGGGCATTTCATCTCGGCCAGATCCATCCTCGAGGATATTGTGTGTAGAGTGTGTAGACATTTTTAATCCTGGCCGTCCATCGGATGGTCTGGACCCGTCAAAAACAATTCGATTTCTCCATCGAATCTTATCGATGGGCATTTATTTGTAGCTTACCCTAGTCAATTGCTTTCGGTCCGGCTATGGGCGGTGAAATCTCCTCATCAATCTCAGCGTATCTAGCATCGGGTATGTACGGGTAAATAAGCCCCTCCGGCTCCGGCTTCTCAAGATGCTCTCGCTCCTCGAAGTACCGGCCAGGTGACCCACAAAACCTTGCTAAAATGACGATCTGCCCTATTTTACGATTTGATTTCATAGCCTTAGTCTTGCTTTAGAGGTATTTTTTGAATGGAGTAGTGTTGTGGAGGAAAGATCACGGGGGGATTGGTCGGCTTTGTTCCCGACAAGAAGGTTTTGCCTTTTGCTTAAGCTGAAATTTTACGCGTCCGCTTAATCCGGCATGGCTAATCGTGGCTTGGGCCAAATTTTTATGGCAAGACACATTGTCTTTGGATTTAGAGCACATATTGTACCTTGATCTTGGTAATGATGTTTTCGATTGGAGGTTAATAGATGACGAAGTTGCTTTTTGCCATGCTAGAGCCAATGATCTTTTTTCGTATAATTATTCTACCTACATGAATTTCGTAATTATTATTGATTGGTATAAAGCTATCCTTTTGATTTAATTATCTGTTGAGGCGCACTTAGTGGTTTCATTGCTCATTCATGCATTAACATGCTTTTAACGATATGGACCATGCATTTTATCTTACAAAATGAGAGGTTAGTGATATGATGCAACATTTTTTCTTATTTGCAAGCTTGGTCATTATATCTCCGCTTCTATAGTAGATGACCTTGCAAAGCTAGTTACGCCATGCTTTTGTTTTTGAGGCTCTTATTATTCCTCAGGAAGCTGATCTAAAACTTCCGGCGATCATCAAGTTATTGAGCTTTCATATTTTAAAGCCAAATGGAATGGAGTTGGGTCATCTTTTTAAGGGGCCATGGACTTTGGTAACATACACAAGCAGGTGTGTCGATAATGTCTTCAATCTTTCTTGACAAATATTTCCGGAAAGTATTGGGTTTTATGCATTATAATCTTTTCTTTTCACATTCTTGTATATATGCAAAATATGTGGCTTAATTGGTGATTTTGAACCTTGAAACTTTGTGTAGCCCTATCTTACGCTCATGCACTTGGTAGAAAAGATGATGGAAGTCTGGAATGGAACCCGCAACTTTGGTATATCACCGCTCCTCGATATCAAGATCACATTTGTAAGTGCCAAAAATAACATTTCATTTTGTTCAATCTCCTCATCAATCTCAACGTATCTAGCATGGGTATGTAGCGGGTAAATGGCGCCCATTCCAGCCCGGGCCTCAAGATGCTCGCCCTCTGAAGTACAAAGTAGGGTCGGCCACAAAACCTTGCTAAAATGACGATTCGCCTATTTTGATTTGATTTCATATAACCGTCTTGCTTTAGAGGTGTTTTTGAATGGAGTAGTGTTGTGGAGGAAAGATCTCGCAGGGGGATTGGTCGGTTTTTGTTCGACAAGAAGGTTTTTGCCTTTTTTGCTTGCTGAATTTTTCTCGCTTGGCCCGCTTTTAATGCATGGCCGACCATCTTGGCCAAATTTTATGGTATTGTGTGTCGGATTTAGAGCACATATTGTTTGATGGCAATGATGTTTTTGATGGAGGTTAATAGATGACGGTTGCTTTTGCCATGCTAGAGCCAATGATCTTTTTCGGTATAATTATTCTACCTACACGAATTTGGTAATTATTCGGTGGTATAAAGCTATCGCCTAAGCAGATTGGGTAATCAAACGTTGAATCGCACTTAGTGGTTTCATTGCTCATTCATGCGGTAACATGCTTTTAATATGGACCATGCATTTTATCTTACAAACAGAGAGGTTAGTGATATGATGCAACATTTTTTCTTGTTGCAAGCTTGGCTGTATATCTCTGCTTCTATAGTAGATGACCTTGCAAGCTAGTTACGCCATGCTTTTGTTTTTGAGGCTCTTATTATTCCTTCCGGAAGCTGATCTAAAACTGCTGATCATCAAGTTATTGAGCTTTCATATTTTCGTAAATGGAATGGAGTTGGGTCATCTTTTAACAGGGCCATGGACTTTGGTAACATACACGGTGTGTCGATAATGTCTTCAATCTTTTCTTGACAAATATTTCCCTGAGTATTGGGTTTATGCATTATAATCTTTTCTTTTCACATTGCTGTATATATGCAAATATGTGGCTTAATTGGTGATTTTGAACCTTGAAACTTGTGTGTAGCCCCTATCTTCTGCTCATGCACTTGGTAGAAAAGATGATGGAAGCTGGGAATGGGCAACTGCGAATCGGTATATCACCGCTCCTCGATATCCGACATGCTTGTTGAAGTGCCAAAAATAACATTTCATTTTGTTCACCACTTCAACTTTATGCACTTTATGAGATTAAGCTGGTGGACGGGGCCTTTGTGAATTCAAGACCGCATGTCTCCGAGGGCCTATGGACCTGGGCACATGGCTACATTAGAAGAAGTACAGCTAAGCTGATTAATCACCTGCTTCATTATATGACTTGGTCTTCTTTAGTTTACATTCTAAGGTATTTTGACATTTATTCATGGTAGCCTCACGTAATTTTAGACACCATCAAAAGTTTAGAATTTATGTTCACACTCCGCTTTTGAGTCCATGCTTGTGCTTTTTCTGAGAAATGTGCTTTGGAAAATGGAAACATTGGATATGACTACAGTTTCAATCCGTTTTAGGAATGAAGTGTTAGTGTGCAAATTCTTGCAACGTTCATCCTAGGGTTAAAACGTCTTAGAATCGTTGTCTTTACTGGGCTGCATATGTAAATTGATATTCTACTGAATGAAGTGGCCAAACTGTACCCCCATATATGAACCTAGTTTTGCTCTTTTGCCTTCACCGGTCTAAAACCAAAGGTGTTTCAAATGGTTTGCATGCACCTTCCAATACAATAAAGTTTTATTGTTTCTTGTGCCATGTAAGCTGAAACATTATGCTATCCGAAATCCGTGAAAATTGTGCAATCCAGCTTGGAATCTTCAACTAAATCTTGCATATTTGCTAGTTTCAAACATGTTTGGTATCTCGCTTGTTGACCAAACTTGAGGAGTCATTTGTTCGTGATTTTATCCTCTTATGCCTTTATGCCTTTTCTTTTTTTGCCGGACTTGAGGCTTGTTTAAATCGGGAGGCGGACATGGTGGATGATCAATGGACCAAGAGAGTAAGAACGAAGTCGGGTTGTCAAGCATTTTGATCAATCCTTCTCCGGTACACATGGAATGCAAGCTATTTGTAGGAGTATTGCGCACCCACAGCGTTATGCCATTGGATCACGAAAGTTAGCTAAGATCATAGTAAGCATCTTATCTCGCCTTATCTTTTTGCTACTGAAACATCTTGAAAATGCGTTTCTTTGCGGCTCTTTGGTGAACCATTTTGGATATGTGGACGAGACTTGTGAACTACTGGCTATAGCAGGTAAGATCTTCCCGCATTATATTTAGCTTTTGAGCCATGTTTTTTCCCACGAAGTTGTTTGATTAATACTATCTTTTCATGCAGGTTATTTGTGTGCCCACATATATGTAAATCATAAGCGGAATAGAGTTCAGCCGAGAGGACAATGTATGTAACCTTCTATTTGTATTCTTAACAAAATATCATCTTGGTGAATCAAATGCAAATTTGTTTTGATTCACTCAAACGTTCTAGTTTGCATTATGTAGTTCAAGTTTTTGAAATTTAGAAGCTTGATTAACCGTAGATGATTTGTATCTTCAGGTGTGAAGCACTTTGAAGCCACATGGATTGGACACGGTGTGAATGAAAAGGGAACTTGGACGGTTTGAGTATCGCATCATAGCATGCAAAAGATGTAGTCAAGTTAGCAAAAGACGAACCGGGAAAAGGTGAGGTTTTTGCATTTGAGCCCAATGTCGGCGATTATGTTGTGTCACTGTTACCTTTCATAGAGATTTTCGGTCGGATTAATGGCATATATTTGTGCAAACAGATATGTAGGTTTTGATTTTGAATGCGGGTCGAAAACCCCACCGAGATAACTTGGTTTGAAAGTGGGGCTATCATTGTAAATGTTTTCGATGTCACAAACCAAGTAATGCCATTAGTCATGTATGGTCCAAACGTTTAGGATGATCACGGACACTCATGTTAGTCGTCCGGACATTGATCCATTATGGAAACATGAAATGCATTGCAGTGTACTAGCCCAAGAATATTAGTTTGGTCCCCTTAATTGAACAAGTAGGCAATCCATGAAATGAATTAAAGCAGGGCTTCGAAGATTTCAATTTGGGTCATGTAAGAAGCTAATAACAATTTGCTGGTGGAATATTCGTGATTGATTTACTTGTTGTGCACATTCTATATGCTACGCATTATGGTGTGAGCTTCTGAATGGGGGATTTGAGGGTGCTAGGTTAGGAAGATACTTGAGAAAGATTTTTGATCTTTCTATTGTGATCGGGTTTTGGATGGAAGAGCGGCTATTCCGAGAGATCGGGCGAGATCTTTAATATTATATATTAGATGATTAAAGAATAATTTATTAGGTTGCTAGGAAAAGAAGGATGTTGGAAACCGAGGGATGGATGGGTTTGAGCTCCTTATTCTCAGACACGCTTCCTTTTTACATTAGGAGCCTTTTGCAATATTTTTTTTAATGGGAAGACCACTAGAGCCCTTTCCAACATGATGGTGAACAATTTTTGTGTGACCATCATGTGCTGCAAATATTTGGAGCCTTTTCGATCCTCATGTATACACTTTCGATCCTCATGTATACCTTTAACACCTTCCTGGAACCATCATATTGGAAACGGGAAGAATTGGTAGCTAGCAAACCTAGGACCTTACATTTACCAAGTCAAGTGCCCCGCCTTCGAAGCTACAAAATTTTTGAGTGCACATTGCATATATTTTCCAACTGTCTAGAGATGAGAAAAGTAATTAATAAATCAATAGATAGGAAAAATGGGTTCAGGAGTTAAATTTGTCCTTTGCATGCTGTTCTGGTGAGCCTGCACATCTCTAACTAAAGTACCTTCATTTAGTGGTTTTGTTTGCCTTAATTTTGCAATGCTATGATAAATTGCTTCTGTGGCATGAGCCATGATGTGATTGTAGACAGGTCAATGAAGCAGATGCTTGCCTCCCATGCATCATTAATGCCTATTATCTAATTTACTTTATCTAATTTACTTTCTCTAATTTATAAAAGTTACATTGTTTTATTTAGGTCAGTTGAATAAGCTCACATATGCTGGAGATTTTGGTTTAATTAAAGAGGTAAATTATGAAACATCTCTTAGAATAGCTCCAAATGCTCTGTGTTGGCTCTGTTATTATTGCAAGCAAGTTTTGGTCAGCTGCTACAAGACCGACCCGGTTCCATAGTATTAATGAGAGTGTTTATAGATCCGCCTTCCTCAAACCCATATTTGCGGTGAAATGTTGTGCTCGCAGTATTTATGTTCTCATATGATGCTTTTGCATCTAATTATCAAGATAAAATTAGATGCATAAAATTATGTTACTTAGGTGTTGGCGCATCTATTTAGTAAATTGCGGGCATGCTTTTTATTGCTGACATTGATGATCCGCGTGTAAATGGGAAGTTCTTGAGCATCTACATTTGGGTTTATCCTTCTCTTATGCCCGTGATTAGATGTCGAATCTGAAGCCCCGTAATTCGTGGCCTTCCTCTTAAGTATGATACGCAAAATGGTCCGCCATGGCGGCGCGTATAAATGTCTTTGTTCTGAATGTGGATCTTTGTACTTGATACACATATAGACATCTTGGCAGTCGCTTTTAAATCTTGGCTCGTTGGGGCTTTTGCCATAGTTTTGCAGATTTATTTGTGGATCCTTATTTTACTTTGGGAAGCCTCCTTCTCATTGGGCATTTCAATGTTGTACATTTGCAACTATTGCCTAGGTGAATGCGAGCCTTTGGAAAAGCGAGCATGAGGTAAATATACCTAGTTAACTCTGTTTCGGGTTCCATGCTACTTAATTTGGCAAATCGTTTTGCTTTCTGTTATTGAGCAACGTTAACTCCTCATATTGGCACGGTGAGATAAATATCGAATATGGGAACATTGTCTCGAATCAACACTATCGTGACAATGATTATTTATGACAACCCGTTTTACTTCAAAACTTTTTACGTTGGTGCAATTTTCAAAGGTGTTTGAGAATGCAATGTAAATATGAATTTAGCTTATTGGCCATAGGGTAATCGATGAAGCCGATGTTCTTTCTTCTTTGTTGGCTAATGCCACATTCACTACCAAGGGGAACTATGTGAATGCAAGCTCATCCTCAAGTGCCAAAGTGTTTCATGGCATATCTTCAAGTTGTGAAGGCAAAGTGTTTAAAGAACTATTGCTTGCACCTTTATTTTTAAAGTTGAGGCATGAGTTTATCTTTTGCAAAGGCAAGATTTTGACATTTTTTTTGAACTTTGGATGTTGTATACGTAGGTGCCATTCTTTTGTGTGGTGACCGGTAGTTATCTATACTAAAGTTTTGAACAAAGGTTGCACACATTGAGAATTGTGTCGAGCAAGTATTAAAGCTATTTGTGTCCTTAGCTCTGAATGCAAAACATTTGATCTAAGATAGATAGATAGATCTAAGGAACCTTTGGATGTGAAACATTTGATCTGGTAATGATTTTAAGTCTTCTGCAAATTTGTCAAGCATGTACAAATTGCATATCATTGCATGTGTAACATCTCTTTTTTGAATAATAACTCAAGCATTTTGTAGAAGAGATGGATTGTGCAAAGGTTCAACCCTTTGCAATTTTCAAGTCACTCTATATTTGGATGCCTATTTTTTTAGGAGTAGTTTTGAATAGAGTGACGATCAAAAACTTTATTGACATCCCCAACTAGATTAGTATGCATTTCAATAACATATTACCTTTAGAATATGCAGTGCAAGGAGCTTGTGGAATACCAACTAAATTCTTTTACTTTACCAAATCATTGTGCATCTAGTGATAATTTTTAATGTCCATACATTTGCAAAAATAGCAAGAGCAAATTATAGTAGAATTGTAGGACCATCATAACCAAGAGAAGTTGTATGCATTTTGTGTACTTGTGCGCAAAGTATATTCTTGATAGACAACTCCTCGATACCATTCTCAAAGTCTCCTAACGAATATTGGCGGGTGAGATTCAAATGTATGTGGTCAAATGCTCAAACTGGGCGAACATATCAATTTTTGTATTCATGTTCTATGATTCTAGCACATTATGTACATACGTGGATTGTGTCTTTTGGCATGTGTATTTCACCGAGACTCTCTCGAGATAGTGCCCGATTGTAACGCTTTTGTGCGGCCCGACAAAGAATTTCGTTACCTTAGGACCGTTATGATTCTGACCCACAGTTCATTGGGGCTAAGAGTGTATTAAGAGCATGTATAATGGGACCCGCCATCTTAAGATGAACATGACATGGTAGATGATGGGAGGATTGAATTGTTTCAGATATGGAAGAGCTTGAGGTATCAAAAGCATAATGGCTAAGGAATTGGTTGAGAAGACCCAATGGTAGAGTAATCATAAAGCAAGGATTAGAGCATTGTCAAAATTGTAAGGCATGATATTCTGGGGCCTTACAACGCATGTTAATATAGGTAGAGGATTTTATTCCGAGATGTTCGTATAGTTCATGGACACATTTATAGTACAAAATGCACCTTCCAACTACGAATAGTGTATAACTATACGTAAATGTCTATCATCGAAAGTGTTCCGAGAAAGCCAAAACTAATTCACCCGAGGAGTCAAGGACAAGCTTTTTGTTTGTACATTTTGGTACGATTGTTGAATTTGCCTCGAATAAATTGGATACGCATCAAGAATAAGACAATAAATGAAGTTCATAAGGGGAACAAAATATTTATCGAGTTTGCTTATCAATGGCGTGTGTGGATGCATGTAGACCTGCTTACCAAATATCTATGCTCATTGTTAGAGGAGATGCAATTTAATTTCGCTTAGCCAAAGACACCTCGAATAAAGTACGTACCTAATAGGATTATAGACAAAGTTTGCTTCGTTATAGTAGAGTGATCAGATGAAATCTAATTGCAAGTCTCCATCTAATAAACAACGATGAGCTCGATTGAATGGCCATCAAGCAAAGGGTTTAGCTTAAAACTTCATGACTTTGGACTGGATGCATGCTATCATTCCTGTCACTCTTAATCTTGGATTTTGTTCCCAGATTTCGTAAACCATGGTTCATAGACCCATTTATAGTACAAAGACTTGTATATATACAATTATATTGAGTGCCACAAATGTTGTCAATACCCCAAATGATGTAGAGATTGATGCCACAAAATGTTGGTAGAGATTGATCTTGGCCGTCCATCTCTGAGATGGACGGTGCAGACGGTGCCACCTCGTAACTCCCCAAGCATCCCTCTTGTTGGTGTACCAAAATATTGGTACAGATTGATCTCGGCCGTCCATCTCTGAGATGAACGGCCCACAACAAAAGCCCCAATTCGATTTTTGTGGCTTGCCCTAATCAACAAGAAAACTCCGGCGAGCGTACTCTGCAGTGTTGGGTCGGGTGCTGCCATCTCATTTTAGTACGATTTGAGACTACTAGCACTCTATATTCTGGTTTTGAATATCTGAAGTTGGGATGTTGAATGACCTCCGGGACTGCGCCGCATCTCTAGCTCGAATTTTTTCTATACTACATGTGATTTAGCTTTCCGGCTTAATTCTTCTCAGGTGATTCTCATTTTTTGCCATCTCGTTGTCTTTTGATTCGAATTGTGTTTAAGCTTGCCGGATTTGAGTTGGGTATCTCTAATTTGGGTTCACAAAATTGTTTTTTTCCTTTCTTTTGCTTACGGTAGCCCAATTACTTAGAGAATTACGGGCTTTTGTCTCTGGGCGTGGATTTTTTGTATGAAAGCAAGAATCGCCTGTAGAATATGGGCTTTATTCAGTTTTATAAAATACTTTTCAACAATGCCTGTTGCTGTGCCTGTTTTTGGCTTTGGCCAGATTATGAAACGAGTAAAACTCTGATGTTTACCGTTTCTGAGGACCAATTCTTAGTCGTCAGCCCTATTCAGGCCTTATGCTATGGAGTTGACGAAACTCACATTGCAAAGCTGTTTAGGTAACGAGCATGTAACATGGCAACGGAGTAGCTTTTCTGAATGTGAGAATTATTTCCTGGCTAAAGAAAGTAGCTTCAGAAATGGGAAAACCCCCTTCGATTGCTTTTCTGCCATGTATTGTATGGAGCCTTCTGGGGCACAAAGGGCTCCTGCAGTTCTTGTAAAAAGGAAGTTTTTCCCCTTCTTAACACATGGGCGTGCATTTGGATCTTTCCTTCTATTGATTTGGCAACACACGCACATAGGAAAATTTCCAGTTTGATCGATGCAAGATTGTTGCGAATCTATGGAGCGGTTTTGTATTTCGGCTAGGGATTTAAAGGAGCCTGGGAGATTGTTGATCTTACCCTGCAGACTACTAAGAATCCGGGGGGCTTTGCTGTCAGTTCAAGATTTATGGTTTTTATTTGCTAGGTCATGATAATGTCTTATGCCTTCTATTTTTCTGCAGGATTTACCATTGACTTTGATCTCACTGTCGTGTTTGTTGGAAGCAAGGGCTATGGCCACTTTTTGGTGTATGTTTACAGTGGTCTTCTGAGCTATGAACAGACTGCCGTTCCTCTCCATTTTGCAGTTGTTCACAAGAAGAAGTGCAAGTCGAACATGCAGGGATATCTTCAAAGCTTCGTGCACAGAAGTTTTATAAGGTATGCCACCGAATTTAAGATTTTTTTGATTTGGCCATTAAGTGCAAGGGTTTTCAATTGTATATGCATGACATATTCCAACCAAGATGCTTACAAAGCAAAGCACACAAGACGACTTGTTGGCCATGTAGACAGGCAAAGGAGAGGTAAGACACTCCGTCATGCATTTTTGTACTGTGAATCTGGCTGCTTATTCAGATTCAAAAGAAAATGCAGAACTTCGATTGCCAACCTTTAATTTGCATCAGATAAATCGTCAGTTACATTTAGGTGCCATGGCCGATCTTTCTACCAGGTATGAAGCTGAAACTATATCCTTTAACTTGCTTAAGCTTTTATTTTTACTGGAGGATGAATGATACTTATAGGCGATCAGGACCTTGCGAAATAAAAATTTGGCCAGTCTATGTGAGAAGGGGCAGTTCCAGGAGGCAACGCAGGTTGCTGAAGGTATGCATTGCTCTTTGTCCATTAGGATGGCATTCTGCCTTACAAAGAAATATACCAGTTGAAAAGATGCTGAGAGACTACTGCACCGTAGCAGTTATTTCTCCATTTTCTCCTTGACATTGATGTTTCATAATGCACAGGCCAAGAAGAGATACGTTTGAATGGAGTTCAACCAGTTGCAGATTAGATTTTTGAAGCCAGTTGCCTTCTCCGCCAGTTTCTTGAATCAACATGGTCATGCAGAGCACTCTCGCGTATCCGATCATATGGTGAGGCAAATCCGATCATATGATGCATGAAGGGTTTTTTTTTAAGGTTTTTGTTGTTGATCCTTATCCTGTGTGGTCTCCGGTTTTGCCAGGCGCCAGATTTAGTGGATTGGTCATTTCTTCTAGAACACAAACGGCAGATCATTTCTTTAATGGGAGGTCTCATAGCTACGTGAAATCCTGAGGTCGAGAGTTGGAGGCTCTCTCACTCCACAAATGTTTTACAGATTTTTTGTTTACTGCCAAGATTTGCAGTGTCTTGGTTCAGATAGGTAAGATTCCAGCTAACCCATCTATTTTATGAATTTTTCTGCAAGAACTGATACATTTGCTCTTCTGTTGCAGAATATTATCTCGAACTGAAAGCTTGTGTTTGGCATATAGCATCATGTGAAACTATTGTAGGGCGGTTATTCTTATTGTGTTTCCAGATCTTGGTTTTCCAAAAACTGCTATGTCTCCTTCATTTTATCTGTTAACAACAGGCGTTGGAAAAATGTAAAGATCACGACTGGCCGAGGGCATTGAGAATGGGCACATATGGATTTCTTCTTTATGGACCTGGATCACATGCATGGTATGAGCTATTGGATCGCTTCCTGCGGCAAAGCAAGAGTCCTCTTAACCTCACATTGAAGGTTAGTATGGAGGCTACTGAATATATCCCATTTTAGTTGGTAGGTTCCTATACTCAAAATTTAATGTCTTATCCTTGCAGGTTGGGCTAAATCAGGTAGTTCTTGGTCCATGCGTTATCTTGGTTGTTTTCGCAAGGAATAGTTTGTGGCAAGGCCAACTGCATGAACTTCCCAAGCAATATCAGGATAAGGCCCTGTCGACTTTAGTTAGTGGTACAATTTCAAGTTGTGTCTTTTGTGCATATTTGGACATCGTGCCTGACAGGAATCATGTCTACAGGTTGGAAGTTCTGGATTCCTGCAAGTGTTGTAAATTTTGGGTGAGTGGCTTCCCTGTGCTTATCATTTTACGTAGAAATGCCTTGTGTGAACGATAAGTTCTTCGCAAGTGCGATGCTAGAGAAGTATGAAATCTTATCTAAAAGTCAGGAAGGACATACATATTATACAAATCTCTACATGAAGTCAAGCTTCATAGTCAGCAGAGGTCGGGAGGTTTTTGCACTTTTTTTGAGCTATGAATTGTCCAAAAAGTTGACCGGGGAAGAATTCATTCAACTCTACTTTCTTAATGCGTTTGCTGAAGTGACATTCTGTTGCAAAGCAGTAAAAAGATATTTCCAATCAGAAAGTTCAAACATACATAGTTATGCACGTTCGTTAGAGCTAGATTCCATGGGCAGAAGTTAGTGACTGTTAACTGCTTAAGCACTGTGTAATCTTGGACTGCCATTTTACAAGCATAAGATTCAATAGATGTTAGGCATGTACAAGTGTAAATGCAAAAGAACAGGCAGGCGTAACCAGTATGGGGCATAACTACAGTCTAATTGAGCAGAGCTTTTGGATCTCCTCGTGATATTCCTGATAAACACCTTGGAGCACTTTCTATCCATGCCATTAAGCGTGGTTTCAAACATACTTGTGGGCAGTAGGCCCCATTTAACAGGTCAGTTAGTGATACAAGTCTCTAATAGTATGCTGGACTTCAAAGTTGCACATATCACTAAGTATTGCCAATCACGGGATTATTCAGCTTCTAAGGTGACATTTGCAAGAGTTGAAAACTTGCATGTCATGAAAGCCATATTTGGATGCATTTTAAGGTCTGTCATTCAAAGTGACTCCTGCTCAACTTATTGTGTATAAGATCATATTCATTTTTTACTTCATACACTCACAAGTATTATATGTTTGCAGCGTGTAGAGTTGTTTATTCTGCTCTTTTTTTGTTGCAGATTCATATGGTGGATGTTCTGGTTGGTGGGCATAGCACAGGTTAAAACAGATGAATTTATTTAAGGGTTTCTAAATTACGCTATTTATACAAGCTGCATTTTCAGGGCATTGTGCCAAGGGCTGCTTCGCGATTATAGATTCCATAACTTCTCTCTTGGCAGGGCCTACGGTATGTTGAATATGCCTGTGGATGAAGTTAAAGACACTGTATGTAGCAAGAGTAAATATTAACCATTGCCAAAGAATGGGCGTTTGCCAAAGAAGCTAGAGTTGGAAGTGCTTGATTCTCCAGTATAAGATGCTAATAAGATATATCCTCTTTTCTTAGGCACGAAGCATATCTACAGATCGTCTTTGACCAGCGTTCCTGATAGTTAACAGTATAGTTTTTTCAGATAATCATATGGCTGTTTTATTGGCAGAATCCGACTGCTCTAGTGGGAAAGATATCAAACTTCTTCTTTGCTGGTAAATCTTTTTAAGTCTTGGCACTTTGTTCCCAAGAATGTCCTAATGAATATGCCATTGGGTTAGATATTATACATCCAAGTCTTATGTAGGAGCTTGTGGACTGTTATGTAGGAGCTTGGGATTTATATTATACGGAGGAAGGTGATGTGTCCATTATTTTATTCCTCTATGATATGTCTACAAATTTTTCTTCTGATTGTTGGACTTGCAGGCTGTTTCTCATGCTCCGGCGGTTCCCAATAGAGTCCAAGGGCCGCCAGAAAAAGTTATGGAAGGTCAGCTTAGTAACACATTACTAGAACATACATGACATGTCGTTACGCTATCAGCATTTTCCAATAAGGATTATCTGGATTATAAGGTCTTCATAAAAACATGTTGAAACAGGAATAATGTTAGAATTAGCGCTCTGGCAATTCTGAGATGTTTCTAGTTGACTCACTATGTCTGTTTTCCAGGTTGGTTATGTAACTGCTATATGCTTTGCCTGCTTTGCTATAAGATCCTTTTTTGTAAGATCATAGCTCTTTCTGATCGCCTAGGTTCTATTCTACCTATTTACTCACGAAAGAAGTATTTTACAGTTAGCATTTTCAGCAGTCGGTAAGAAAGCCGAGCTAGATGTGCTATATCATCCACTTTTGAATGTGATTTATTACCTGGTAAGTAGGTGTAGTTTCAGGCTTGCCATAGTACTTGGATTAAATGCAGATATTTGGTTTTTAACAGGTGGTGGAAATTCTTCCCTCTGCACTTGTCTTATTTATTTTGCGGAAGCTGCCCCCAAAGAGGACAAACCAGTATCATCCGATTCCATTAGTGTTGGTCGGGATTGGGTCTAATTATGCCGCTGGCCTAGGGTTGAATTGTCCTGGCAACGCCTTTATTTCTACTGCCATGCAGATCTTTTCCAGCAATACGTTGTTTTGTTGAGGCATTATTTGGATACTTTATGATAAGGTAATGTGTTTAGACTTTTAACATTATTTGCTACTAGAATACTCCAATCTTGAACTCTATTTGCACTCAAACTTTCAACATTATTTGCTACTACAATAGTCCAATCTCGAACTCTATTTGCATTCCAGAGTTGCTGTTGATGAAGCCTGGTCATGATTATTGGAATCGAGGTGGTCATATCTGATTGACCCTGTTCAAAAAATTTAAAGGTTTGAAAACCCAGACGCAGATCGAGCTTGCCCGCTTCTTATTTCTGAAGGTCCTCGGTTGTTGGCAATGGCCCATCGGTACTCTACTGTGTAATTAGCTGTAACGTACAGATCGTTCAGAGAGTATCCCTATAAAAGGTAACGATTTGTCCAGCTTTTGCATTCGCAGAGTTTCTGCCGATTATTTTTTAGAAATGCGAAGCTTCATGTGAAGGAAGGTTGCAAAGAAAATGTTGACGTACATGACTAGCATATGCTGGTATTTGCATTTAGTTTCTGTCTTTAACATTGCCTACTGTGGAGATTGATGAATCTTGGTCTGGGTAAGTTAAGGCTTTACTTTTAGATTTGATGGGGCACAATACTGCATGCCAAGAAATCCTGGGAAAAAATATCAAATTCTGGATTGCCATATAGGAGATGCTGCAGTTTTTTTGCATCTGTTGGTAGGTCACAAAATCTGTTTCTTTTAGTTATTTACTGGCAAAAAAATGATCTTGACCAACTAGGGAAATCACAGGCTGTGCTGCATCAGAGGGACAAATGAGGTCGGACGCAGTCTTATGAGGAGGGAAAGAAAACTGAAGCAAATGAGATGTGGGTAAACTGGAAGATAAGTTGGAACTGCAGACTCTTATCAAGAATCTTGCTTCGAAGCTATTCATAGACATTAACTGAAGACAAAGCGCCCTGTCTTAGCAAAATTTGACTGGAAAAAAGGAACCCGTATAAAATTGTCAAACCCCATACCCACAATGCTAAAATGTGGCAACGATCTGAGGCATGGAGGAAAACCAGAAATCTCGTCAGTCCCAGCTATCAGTGCCAACAATCAAGTGCTTCTTGCAGGCTCTCATTGCAAAATGTGGTGTCTTGGCATAAGCTCAAAAATGCTTGAGACTTTGGCTTAATTAAAGAGACAATCATGAAACATCTCGTACAATAACTTCAAACGCAGTCTGCTTTATTATTGCAGTCTGCTTTATTTTGTGTAACATGTGCAGATTACTGTCTCTACAAATCGCCCATACTTGATGTCACTATATTATCAATTTGTTTTATCCAATTTACCATTGTGGAAAAGTTCAGATATTGATGAAGAAGGTGATTCCGTCTTTAGCCAAGTGAAGGTATTTGCAGATACATTCAAAGAACATGTGAGGAGATTGCTCAGATATTTAAAATAATATCCAATATTTGAATGGATCCCTGACAATTGTAATACGGTATGTATTGAAATTTCCTGAGCAAACCAACATCAATTTCTGAAATATCTAATGGTACGGATAGTATACGGAGGTATGCAGCTAGGAGCTAACGCAAAATATTTTAGGCATGATTAAATTCCTCTGTAATGAACCTGATTAAGTTGGAGTTCCTCCAGGTTATCCTGCTCCCCAGGAGGACTTAGAAACTAGAACCAAGTCTGCCTATGGCTTCAACTACTTGCTTTTTGTCAGGAATTCTCTAGCCCGACTCAAGCTTGCATATCGTGTCCTTTGCTGATGGTATTTTTAAATTGTATAATTGTAGGGCCCTTGCTCATGTTATGGACTCTGACTCTGAGATCAGCTCTCACAGAGCAGCATAGAAGAAACGAGAGCCCATAATGAAACTTGTGACCTCTTCAAGCAGCATAGAAGAAACGAGAGCCCATAATGAAACTTGTGACCTCTTCAGGTCTTACTGCTAATACGTGTACATAACGACGAAGTGAGTAATTAAACAGCCGATTTTGGAATGTAAGCCTCCCAGATCACGCGTGTCCCAGCAAACATAATTATGCGCTTCGCTAAAAAGGCTAGTCACAACTTGCTCTTATGTAATCGCTACTTGTGTGTTGTTGCAAGTAAAACTTCTCTCTAGATTTGGTTATCCTAGGATAAATCGACATGCAAACTCTATCATCTCCAAGAAGTTAAGGATATAATGGCTCGGGGGAAAACTTTTGCAATTTGGTAGAATGTTGTGTCTCCATATGCATTATGCTTTGCCTTAGTGGTAAATTATTTTATGACTTTAGGTTGCATGGATTAGGTCACCTTTTGTAGATCAATGACCTTGGAGAACAATAAGAAATGTACAATTCATAGTATGATTGTTTTTTGAAGTCCAAAACTTATAGTGGTCATTTGGAGTGCTCGTCTAAGACAATCCTAGATCGTTCATTGGAGTACCCCATTCTTCTTTGTTCTTACCCCTCTTATAGTGGTCATTTGGAGTGTGTGTCCAAGCATCCTAGATTGTTCATTGGAGTACCCTTCTTAACGTTCCCTCCATAATCAAGTCTTGCTTTTCTGCAGGACTTAAACTTCTTGGTTTCATTAAGACTATTACAAGTAATTTGAATGGTTGGGTCTAGATTGTTCATTGGAGTACCCTTCACGTTCCCTCCATAATCAAGTCTTGCGCTTACAGACTTAAACTTCTTGGATTTCATTAAGACTATTACGAGTAATTTGAATGGTTGGGTTTGCGGATTTAGAGGTGATAGAAAAAGCCAAATGTTTGAAATCATAAATGTGCACCATGGGACATTGAGTCTTCCCTTTTTTGGCTTTTTGTTTCCTTATCACCAATTTCTTTTTTCTAGCCTCTTTGTATTTCTTAAGCTATAAATAGTTGTGAGTGGAAGACTTTTTATGGATGTCCGGTTTTGATTTAAGTATTATTAGACTTTGGCTTTAGAACAATTAACCTCCCCACTGTTTAAATTTTATGGATGCGCTTTCCAAATATGTTACTTGATGTAAGAAAAATTTATGGATGCGCTTTCCAAATATCTTACTTGATTACAACGTGTTGCCAAATATTTGGTTGGTCTTAAGCCTTGATCCAACTTTAATCGCTCTGAAGTCACCTTGTGCCTTTAAAAAGGTAGTTTGCACATGACTGGTTTTTTTCAAAACCTCAATGCTTATACAATGTACATCAATCATGTCTCACATGCATCCTATCTCCACATTTACACCTTAAGAACATTTCGATTACATTTGTTCTGTGATGTTATCTTAGTCTTTGTTAGGTTGGTCAGCGAAATTCCTACCCCAAGAAATAAATTGTTCTTTTGGTCTAATAGGTCATTGATCTTCCATGTGCCGCACCTTTATAATAGATTTCTAGAAAACCTTAAAGAATCTTATAGAATCTCTCTAAAATAGGGGTAGCCTTGATGGAATATTGGTAAACTTGAAAATCTTATAGAAACTCGGGAAATCTATTCTTGCCAACGTATGTACATTCGGCTTTGTACACTTCCTCATAGTACCCATACTTGTATATATACAATTATATTGAATGTAGATCATTGAATCCCGGCCGTCCATCTCAGATCTGGACGGCCCACGTTAAGCCCCCAAATAAGCCACCTCAAATGACCCCTTCAATTGGGGCTTTTGATCTAGGCCATAGAATGTGCTAGATCAATGGCTTAGATTTAATCGCCAATATTAAATGTCATAATTAATGCCAACTGATGAGGTGGCACATGAGGCAAAGCTTGCTGAGAGGCAAAGCTTGCTGATGAATTGGGCGTTGGCAGCCCTCTGCGCTATCGGATTCGCCGAATGTGCTTGAGCTTTAATTTCTTATGCTAAATCGTGCCCCAGGTCTGACTTTATGGTATTCCAGGTTTCGATCGATTCAGTTGGATCATTGCATTTTTTACATTTCGGTTGGTTGATCTTTATCTTCTTCAGCGGTTTAAGATCGGTGTTTGCATCAGAGTTCAATGATCCTTTCCCTTCTAGCTGTAATGGGTCTTGAAGCACGTTGTTGATGTTAGACCTGGCAACGAAAAAACTAAACAAAATTTTTACAAGAAATGGTTTTGGCAAGTCCGTTGTTGGTATGCATATCCGGCTTTTATTTCGGCGCCAAAATGCACGGTAATGCAGGCTTTTAGGGCAAAATTCCTCCTGACCTGATAATTTTCCCCTGCTTTTTTTTAATCGAGGCTATAGATCTTTGGGTGTTCGGCAGATATTTTTGAAAAGGATCTCGGCCTTCATTCGCCCCGAGAACCCAAGGCACGTGATAATTTAGATTTAATTAAGCTTCCAACGATCTTTGCAAATCTTATAAATAATGCAGATGGATCGCTGTATTCCGCTTTGAGGCAAATCCTCAAGAACTCCAGCTTTGAGCTTTCAATCATGTCAAGAATCGCAGATAAGGACCTCACCGATCATTTTGAAGCTACAGCTACCATTTTCTTTCATGCAAAGTTTGCATTTGCAGCTCAGGCAAAGATTCTTTGATTTACCTATAATTTGTGGCATTACTCTAACTTTGTGCCTCTTTATTGCAGAATGATGCAGTTGAAAACAGAGGATTTGTTCGGCTACCTTGATATCACAATGCATGATTCCGGCGTTGTTCTGCAACCCTTTACCGTAATAGCGGTCATTAAGGAAAGGTAGGGTTGTTTATAGGTAGGGCTGTTTATATCTTGGGTTCGGAGAGTCTGCTTCAGATAGCTTTCTGATCGACTGTGGAAATAAGAAAAGTTTCCAGAGTGCAATATAACCCAACAGGATCTCACACCTTGAACTGATAGTGATGACAAGAACGCAAAATCTCTTATTGTTAATAGCCTTCATGTTTTTGGATTTCTTTGTGTCTTTGTATTGGTGGTGATATGTTAAACTCGCCTTGGAACTATGATGCGTAGGGAAATCTGCATCCATCTTTGATTATCTCTTTCCATCAGCAAGTACTAGCAGGTTATATGTGGTAAAGCTTTTATCTTGATTTTTAAGTTTTTTATTTTGAAGTGACAATGATTGTTCTGATTGAGAAGTTATCTGTCCACAAATTTTGAGCAACTCTACAACATATAGAGATTGTTAGTAAGTCTCCTATACTCTGTTGTTCTTCCATATTCTATTACATCTACTTTCCTCGTGCTTAAATTTGAAGTCGCGAAGAATGGGGACACTTGATTTGATGAATACGGTAATGACAACATAGAGTGGTCGATAATGAGTTATGACATGGCCACTGTGGAATTTCTTTCAGAACATGGATATGCTCTTAAATCAGATGCAGTGGAGGTTGTTGTCACAAGGAAGGCCTTTAATGTATTAAGAGTGCCAAGAATTATAGATAAGTTGTTTCTTTGCATACGATATTTGGCCTAAGCATCCTTCGTGATAAGGTAAGTATTACGATAATGTTAAAACCAATGATACATCATTGCCGATGCACATGAACCATTGTTTTGTGCGGTTGGAGACGATCACAATCTTTTGTAATCATGGTTTAATAGTGGGAAGTTGCGGAGATGGTTGTATCTTGAAATGGTGTGTTTTTAGTTGATGATTTTTTTACATCCTGACAATATTTAATAAGGAAGTTGTAATATGTGCAGGTATGGCATAATTGCTTGCCAATTGGAGTACATATATTGATGGAGTTGATGTTCTAAGTCTTGGTTCGCAATACAAGTAGCCACACGGAATGAAAGCTTAATGGGGCATTCTCGAAGTTCAAACAATTATATGTACATGGCATCAGATTTCGAAGTTGATACAAAGGTCGATATATATTTTGGTGGTGCAAAACTTAAACCTTAGAGTTTAGTAGTTTACGAGAACGATTCTACACTGTGGCTTAACAAGTTCAAAATGCATCCTTAGTGTCTGGTCAAAGGATTGAAAGCATTTAGTGCATTATGATCAGGCCTGATGATCAGAGTGTGGCAACAGATTGTCTGGTATTGCAAAAATTCTCTCTAGTCAATTTATTTTAATCATATTTCTCAAAATCATTTTGGCTTTGCTTGAACATTGGGAAACGGATGGCATCATAGAAGATCGATCATGCTAAGTAGTTGTATGTTTCACAATTTTTTGTAGCACATTTGGGGATTTTGGACGTTAGATGTTAGATGGTAGCTAGAGGAATATCTTGGAGTTAAAACTCGAGAAAATGCCATGTAAAGCCGCGCTTCTTTTGAATGCTTTGTTTTTAAGAAAGTTGACACCCGAAATAAGTTAGCAAGCTTTTCTGTTTCATGCTTCCAGAATGTGAAACACTTTTCTTGACGCGACAAACTCTTATAGGCATAATGTGATGCCCTTTAATACTTTGGAATGAGGAAAGGGGAACGTGATAACATAACTTGGTCTTGTGATCTCTTTAACTAGATAGAATTCTTGGGAATTATAATTGCAATATTTGTGCATAATCCCATGAAATGGACACTTTCTAAGTGTGCATGTTGAAGACTTTACCTATAGATCATGCTATATGTTTATAGGTAGAAAAGCTAATGCTAAACTCTTGAATTATAATAGCACATGTTGCCACCGTCACCTATGAGTGTGCCTCGAGGTAACATTCGAGGTCACCTATGTTGTCCTTGGCTTCCTAAGATTCTACAAGGATTCTTGTAGGATCCTTAAGATTCTATCAAGATTTGTTTAGGTTCCCTTAGATTTCTAACATTCTTACTTGACTTTGGCATTGACATTGACGTGTTCGCCTTTAGCTTGACTCTTCAGTTGAATTCAAATTTAGCTTGACCTTTTGCTTTCACCTTATTCACTTAGATGTCTTCACCTTCAACTCGACTCCTTCAGTTTAGTAAAAATTTGGGTTTGACGTTCCAATTTTATCATACAATTTTTTTTGCAATTTTGACTTTCAAATGACTCATACAAAGGTTGGTGAACCGCATTCCTTCTTTGAAAGCCTTATGCTAAAATTGTTTAGAAGTGGCAATCGTTTTCGATCGGGCGATATCTAAATACTTTAGGCTCAATATTTGAACAACTTTCACTTGAAAAATGGTCATAAAAAGGGAGAAGTCTCAGACATTTTAGCAGTTTGATTCAATGCTGAACGAATGCCTGGTGTAATGACTTTGTTATAGAAGACTTGACTCCATGGAAGGGAATGAAAATTATAATAGCATTCCAGGAATGACTGAAAAATAGCGGGCATGGGCAAACACATTTTGTCTTGCTAGATTATGGGATACCTATGATACTCTAGTTATCTATGATACTCTAGTTATTAAATTGGCGTGCTTGAGCTATGAATTCGTGTAATGCTATGCAATAGAAAATTTTGAAATTTCATTTCCTCGAGTTAAGCGAGAGAGTATATTATATTTGATATGAATCCGTTGTCACCTGATTTGGAAAGGAGGTATTGTGATTGTTTTATTCAACATAAGCCAAACGTCCCTCATTGTTGGAAGAGTGTGGCGAAAAATTGGCAGAAAACTCAAATTTACTTGGTTTTTTATTTATGCAGAGAAGGCGAAGATGGGCAGGACACATTCCCGGACTGCAAAAACCCAATCTTCTTTCTTTCAAGCTACTCATTTACACGATCATTTTAGCTTTGTTAAGCTTCTTGCATATTTTCTCAGAATTTGTGCATAAAATTTGAATAGATCTATCGATTTCTTATTTACGCATCGTGTAGTTCTTTACGCGATCTTTGTAGTTGATATTCCCACGCCTTGCGATAACTCCCCTTTTTTCCGTTATTAGAGAAGCTAAGATACGGGAGCATTTTTGTATGCCAATGCTAGCAGTTGCGAAGATCTTTGCTTAAATCTTTGAATGTTGTTAGCTTGCCCTTACTAAGGGGATGATTTGCCTATGCATGTTTTCGACAGAGTAAGCCCACATCTTTGAAGATTCATGATTAGCACGGTAAGCTCCACTAGATTATTTCTTCTTTTCATCTTTGCTTTATTGCTCGCTTTCTGTTGCTTTAAAAGCGATTTTTTCTTTTCTTGCATGGTCTAAATCCTATATCTTGGATGACCGGAGCTATGGTTGAGCTTAGAGGACCCGTCTCTAGAAATCCCCTCATGAAGTCTGATTGAGTTAAATTATTTTTGTTGAAATTCTCACTCATCAAGTTCTCTTAGTTTTTTATAGATCACATTATATATTTTGTGGGCATTTGCTTCGTTTTGAGTTTTTAGATTATTGTCAAAGCGTCTTTTAGAGTACATGCTTTAAGATCTTTGCCAAAACATTGGCCTGATTTGTCCATACCACCAACGAAGCCTTCTTATGGGAAGGAAATCATGAGTCTAAGCTTTCACAATTGCTGTGTAGTTATCTTGCAAGATAACATTTCAAACATTTAAATGGTTCTAGTGCTTCATGAGTGTAAGGCACATAAATTCAAAGTGTGTTGTGATACCAAGCTAAGACATCTCTCCTTTTTTGTATTTTTGCGAGGGGGTTTGATTGAGGCATTGATGGCGTCTTTGGTCGAGGATTAATTAGTGATTTGGTTGGAGGTTTGACCAAAGGGTGCATCTTCATTTTATTTCATCTTCATTTCAACAATCCATTATAATGGATAATAGCTATTGCCAATCGGGATAACAACTTAGATTATGATGTTGGAGCTTGGATCTTACTCCCATATGTTCATAAACCATAGCAATAACCCATTGATAGTACAAAACTTGTATACCGTCTTTTTTATTTCTCTAGAAATGCACCCCTCTATGAACACCCCTGTTTTGAACATGTGAGGGGCAAAGGGTTACAATGGTTGAGCGGTGATAAACCCAGAGGCTTCATTGTGCTCTTTTGGCCCTACATGCATTACCAAGATTATTGCTAATGTCATGTAGTTTGTTTGGCACAGTCTAGAACCTCTCACGCCCTTGTGATTTCTTTGTTCTGTTAGGTGTTAAAACTAGGGGTGATGCGGAGGTGGAGCTGGAAGAAATAGCGTTAGCTAACTTATTTGTGCTACTATGATCACATGATGCAAATATCTGGCTCAGATATGCAAGGCGTTACGGCTTTCAAGTTGTCAAAGACAAAAGCAGGGTTATAAGCGCCTATTATTTTCTAGTTGGTGACCTCTTGTTGAACACGTGCAAATGATTGATTGTAAATAGAAAATTATGTTACAATCCTATAGAAAATTATGTTACAATCCTATTTCTTCGCAAAAATAGAAGTGAAAACAATCTTCATATGCTTGAAGTCTTTATTGTCATGAATACATGTAAAAGGCAGGTTTGCTTAAGAGAAACTCATATTAATATATGCCTTGTTTCTATTTCAAACAAAGCGTCATGGTTTTCACTATTTGGATTAATGTCTTTGCTACTTTTTAATTGCTATTGAGAGATAATGGCAGATTTGATTCTTGCTTTTTCAGTTTATATTACAAAGGTTTTTCTGAAAAATGAACATGCTCATTAGAGCATGAAATTACTTGTCAATAGTGTTCATACTAGAATCAATCGTCTTCAGCATAAATGCTAAAAGGTTTACATACTGTTTGCTACATTGATGGTATTTGGTCTGGTTTACATATACAGATTTCTTAATGGTTAAACCATCTATTTCTGAGTCTGTCTCATTGTAGTTACTAAATAACTATGGGTTTGTGCAAACGAAAATAGTGATTGAATCGTATAGAAATAATATTTAATGTCAAATATGTAGCATAATAACAGGGGGTTTTTTTTATAATTTTATACGTTTTTCTCTATGGTTTTCATATGATTTGAAGGCCGTATTTTGTGGGACGTACTAATGCGTACATCTAGAGTGCGCTTAGGTTCATGGTGCTTTTTGTGTCATTTTCCAATGGTTGCTTCCATGAATTTTTAAAAAAACATGCAAAGCTTCGAGCAAAGGGCATTTTAGGGTTCCGAGTTCGAGCAAGGATACAAGGTTCAAAGGGCATTTTAGGGTTTGAGCTCGAGCAACGATACAAGGTTCATTGCTTCATATTTTTCTTTGCGGCGAAGGCAAAGAAAAGCTTCAATCGATTTTCTTGGTCTATCTTGGCGGACTAAGCGGATTTATAGCATGGTATGGATTTGGGCTTATAGGAAGGGGCGGCGAAGATTTTGGCGAATGCCGTCTCTTCCGTGCCGCTCGCCTCTTCATTTGCTTTCGTCTCTTACGTTGTTCCAACGGGTTTGACATGAAAAGCTCCCATGTCGGGTTACGCCACGAGCTTCGGGTCCGGAGAATCCGCCCCGTTTCTTGGAATAAAGAACCAACATTCTATCTACCGTATTAGGCTAAGGGTCAGAGGGTTTGCTTGTGAGCACATCAATGGCGACAATCGTCTCCACATCCGGTAAAGGTATTTCCGCTTTATCAAATTTAGGATTCAAGCATGCCCGATTCAGATAGCATGTACAAATTGCCGACTAGCTTTGTGTGGTGATGGGATCCGGAATCAGGAACTAGACCGATTTGAAGAGTTCTATTTGGTGAGTCTTTTCCGTTTGTTGGCCATTTGTTAAGTTTGCTCTTTGAGACCAAAGCATTTTTGGTTGAACTATTATCTGCACCATGCTTGGGGATCTGGTTGAGTTACAAGACAAGTTATCCCTCGTATTGAGGAACGGAGCAGTGTCTAGGTTGGTGAAAGAACTTGAGAAGTCAAATCTAAAAGAACCAGATGATGAGCTTGATAGATGGGTGTCATTGTTGTCAACAATCGTCTTATCTCAAAAGAACATGACCATCCACAATGGATCTCTTCTCCAAGCTTTTTCATGGGAACTTCTGTCGATAATAACAGATGCTCAATTTTACACAACCCCGCTTCTTGTTTGCAAGTGGAATATCGATTATGAGTAGGAATATCGATGCAGTGGGCATTCCAATATCGGGATAGCAAGTGTCACTAGAATTTCCTGGCTTCTCAAAATGAACATCAAATACCTCTGTCTCACTCTTTGCTATAACTATTTTTGGATTCTCAATAAGATTATTGTCAGCCTGCAAAGCATCTTTGAGCTTATCTCCTGTAGCTATCTGGCACCTACGCCATGTCCTCTTTATTGTGATACGAACCCTTTGCAGTATAAATTATGGCATCTGCAACATCTCAAGCAAAGAATCACGCGGATAGGCAAGTTGGAACAATGGGACATCACTAAAGTTGCCTTTGTTTCTAGTTGCTTCTCATCTCAAAGATATTTTTTCTTGTCTACTTTCTAGCTAATAGTGACACTTATTTTATCATAATATGATATAGTTTGTGTTTCTTGGCCTACATATTGCTTTTGTTTAATATGATATATTGTTTGTGTTTCTTGGCCTACATATTGCTTTTGTTGGGGAAGAAAAACCAATTTTTTTTCTAATGTAACAACTAGCATAAAACAACCATTAAACTAATTTACATAGACCATTATGCTTAATATTTTTAAATAAAAATCCCTCATTATAATATCAATTTGTTTTACATTATAATCTAATGACTTGTGTTTGTTTTATTAGAAGCAAAAAATTTTAACCTATAACACAAACCATTACATTACGTAAAATTAAATTCCCCTTAAACCCCCTTTTGTTTGGGTGCATATTCACACGGGGGTGGCGTAGGGCGGTGAGAGCCCTTGTAATTGAGTTTTGCATTATAAAATCAACACCATATAGTATATTGCCTGAAATCTTATAGTATTTTGCAAATCTTGTTATACATTATAACAAATTCTATACATCCATACCCCCACAAATGAGAACTTTCACGTGCTTTTATAGATTAAGGAATAAGGGGTGAATATGCCTATCCAAGCGACTCTGGTTGCTGGAGTCACCCCGTGTGAATATGCACCCAAACAAAAGGGGTTTAAGGGGAATTTAATTTTAAAGTGTAATGTAATGGTTTGTGTTATAGGTTAAAATTTTTGCCCCGGGGCCAAAACAAACACAAGTCATTAGATTATACGTAAAACAAATTGATATTATACGAGGGATTTTTATTTAAAAATATTAAGCATAATGGTCTATGTAAATTAGTTTAATGGTTGTTTTATGCTAGTTGTTACAAGTATTAGCATTTTCGCTCTAATCGTGTCTTTATGGACTTTGTTCAACACTGTATAACTAAACTGGGGAAAATAAGATGTATTGATGACTAAGTTTACATTGGTATTAAGATACTCTTGTCTCAGTTTTTACATTGGATAACAGACTAGAGGAACATAAGTACCAAGTTTGAATGCGTTCAAATTTTTGGATTGATAAGACAGTGGATGGATTGACTGAAGCTGATGTTGACCTAGGATACTAGGTTAGGCCGGTTTTTTTAGACACTTCAATTCTCGGGTTTAACGGAGTTGCTTGTGTCCTTTTAGTCTAAAGTCCTATTGATCATGCATTCAATCTGCATCTTGATTTTTCTTTAAACGAGCACTACTTATGATGACCGTTGAATATTTACGGGATGGCCCACACCATTACTTGAAAGCGATATCTCTATGAAGAAGCGCGAGAGCTATTGCCTCCCGCGGAGGACGGGGTCCCATCATCTCGAAGTGAAACAGTCGTTGGACTACTGATGGAGGGCGAGAATCCCCGGCATGAGAGAATATGCAGTGTTGCCACATGCGACAAAGAGGATGAGCACCATGCTGCGCAAGAGTGTCCCAAGATATCGCATATATCAGAGCAACACATGCTGATCTTAGATGCTCGAGGCACCGCTGCATCAATTGCCGGCATCGCCAATGGTTGCACGCGTCTCGCATCCTACATTTTGCAAGTCTCTACAGTCGAGAATCCCTTTATGGGACAAGGGATCCGAGAGCTACTACCGTGGTTTTTTCCTCCCATGTGGGGGTTTTTCATCCAAAGTAGGGACACATTGTATAGTAGCATTTGTCTTTTTGGTGTGGTTTTATCTCGCTTTGTAATGCGCATGTACCGTCTCATAGGTCAAGTTTGGCCTCAGCGGACGTTAAATATACTTCCTTCCTTCCTTCCTTCTCAATCCATTATGTCATAAGGATTTTCTTGCAAGAAATCTTGTAAAGATTTTAAAGCCGATGAGGCCGTTGCTACTTGGCTTAACACCATGCCACTGTTTGGATACATTCCATGTTTCTATGAACTTGGACATAAAGTTTGACATAAAGACTTCAAGCTAAAGGATCTTATTAACTGCTATTAAAGGTATTTAGTCTCATCCTCGCTAATAATTAAAGGGTTTTACTTATTGGGTTGGTCTCGATCTCTCTTTGTATAGTAGGGTGACCCTCCCTATCTATACAATCATGTTATATTGAGGTCAACCTCACCCTACGGGTGGAGGTAGGTTTTTTTTATGAACATTATATTACCCAGATACACACTGTTTATTTGGTACTACACGAACATGAACATACACCAGACAAGAGTGAACTTGGAATATGAAATTTATTTTGATTTGGCTACTTGGTACACCTCATGGTCGATTTTATCTGCTTGATTTATCCTAATGTAGAATTTATGCCATCTCATTCTTTATCCTATATACGTGCAAGCTAAAGATACATTTGAACTTTGGCTCAAGTGATTTGATCTTTGCCCCAAAATCGTGACTAAAAAATGGTGTCAGAAACCCTTTTTATAACTGAAAATGACTTTTTGCATCATTTCCTGCAAGTGAAAAACTCTTTTAGGGTTTATCCACGAATTTGCTTCCTGGTCTATTCGTGATCTACATGACGGATTTTACTACCCATTGCTGTAGGGCAGCAGTATTGCAAGATGCGTGAGACAGGCTAAGTGCAGATCTCCACATTTAGCAAGCGCCATGCCATATTCCTGCATATCCAACACATATTGCCTGAAATCTTATAGTATTTTGCAAATTTTGTTATACAGTATAATAAATTCTGTACATCCATACTCCACAAACGAGGAACTTTGTGTACGGTGTAGATTAAGGAATAAGGGGTGAATATGCCTATCCAACAGCTCTCGTTGCCCTACATCACCCCCCGTGTGAATATGCACCCAAACCAAAGGGGGTTTAAGGGGGATTTTAATTTAAATATGTTGGACCCAATGGTGTTATGTGTTGGTTGTTATACTAAAAAATTTTGGCCGAGGGGCCCCCAACAAAAGCAAACATAGTAAACTTTAAGGATCTATATATTAATTATATTCTAGTTGAACACATGTATAAGAGGGCATGGTTCATGCTAGAACATGGATTAGTTTCAACAGGAACATGCAATTTGTCCAGATATAAAGATAGCAAGAATATATTTTAACATTGAGCTATGAGTGTATGACAAAATATTGATTAACATATCTTTTTTGAAAAGCGCCCAAATGTTCTCTATAGTTGAAAACTCCTATGATCATCTTTCTAAAAGCATAAAAAAAATCGTGCCTTTCCAGCGTGCAAATACGTAACCTTCACTTTCTAATGTCCATGCATATGCATATGTTACCATCAGGGTCAGGATAAAAATGATGGATAGCCTCCCAACATGTGGATAGCGACATGGCATAACCGGATAGCAAGATTAAACTTTCATGGATAATCTCGGGAAGGAGAAAAAACTAAAAGGATCTACATAGCAAATGAAACCATACCATTTGTACGGATCCTATCCTCAGTATCAAGCCCGGTGCATTGGGGAATCTTCTCTAGTCTTTTGAGGATTCATCCACTAGGCCTAGCCTGTTTATTGCAGTAAGAATGCCAATAAAAATTATAGCATTTGGTTTAACACCATCATGTTGCATATCTAGAAGGGACTGCATTGTAGGTCCAGCTTCAACAAGCTGGCATATCCTGTAACTATTGTCCCCCAAGACACTACACCTATTGGGCATTTTATCAACGACATTCCACTAACAAGAACAAAAATTGTATGCCTTTCTTAATCCTGGCTCAGGTCTGAGGCCTAATAGTGAAGCTGCATATCCATATAACTGAACTATCATAAAGAACTACAAAAAACACTGGTATATTCCAACACTTATTTCAAATGCAGGTAAGAACTAATTGTTGCGCCTGCTCTGGAATCCGCTATTGTGAAAATGAGAAACAAAATTGTATCCCTTCTTTAATTCTGTCTTGGGTCTGATGCCTCAAGTTCTTGCAATAGTTAACCTGCATATCAATAACATATGTCAAAAAGAACTCCAGCATATAGACTGAACAAAGTTAAGTATCCTGGTTGGAATAACAAGACCTGCTCCAACTGAACACCTAAGAGACGAAGCAAAGTTGCTAATGTCAAAAGGCTTCACGCTTCTCTCGTTAAACCAACAAGATTCCCCGATGATGAATGTGTGACAATGGATATCATGATGACGAAGGAATTGAAATGGTAAATCAAAAGATAAGTTCAGGAAAGCGTTGATTGCAAGATCTCTCCCCGCAGCATCTCTTCCAATACCAATAGTATCCGTTGTTCGGAGACTCGCAATGTCTAGCCTTGTATCAAGCTCAAGCTCGGCATTGCTGATAAATCACGGATCTGACAAGAAATTCAAGCATTAAGTCCAGCATTAATATCGCCAAGCTATCCCACAAAGTGCTCTGCCTGCGAACCTGGTCGGCCATGCATGTTATGCATTTTTTGGTCCAATATTCCATTTAGGATTTGCCTTTGCAAAAAAAAAAACCGACAAAGGGGAAAACAGGGAGGAATCAAATGGATGCATCTACTCCTTTCTTTCCCAATCGATGCTTTCGAGAATCACAAAGAGTGAAAGTAATAAGAGAAGTATGATCTAAAAGAGCCCAAATTATTCACCACTGTTACTCCGGTCATACTTAGAACTGAACGAAACCTGAACCGATCTGGCCCTAACCTTTTCCTAGAATCCGGATTTTTAGCCGAGGACGAAAGAGCAATGCCCAGGTACACTTGTTATGATCCACAAAACCCCAGGTCTGAACGAGAAATCGAAGTTAGAAGTTGAAAATCGAGCTACATTTGCAAATGTTTGTGCACCAGCTCTTGCCGGATCAGACGGCCGCTTCTTCGTTGATAGCAACAGAAAACCCTAAGCACATGGTCCTCGATCCTTGCATATAAATATATCTAGCATAATAACCCTAAAATATCAAAATATTGCATGTTCAAGGGGTTAACCATTGAAAAATCTGATGAAAATTTATTAGAGCGTATGCGCACTCTAGATATACGCATTAGTATGTCCCATGAAATACGACAAACAATCATATGAAAACCATAGGGAAAAAGGTACAAAAATACAAGGGAAACCCCCCTGTTATTATGCTAGATATCCGGTACCGTACCACTCTCTTTTCTTTATGATTTAGATCTTCCAGCCCAGAGGATATCTGTTTAAGCATGCAAGGATGCAGCCACGAACCTTCCTTCCTTGATTAGGGTTTCGTTTCTATATTTAGGGTTCTAAATAAAAAACGGCATTGGATGGATTCAGATGAATCCCTTTTGTTCCTGCTCAGACGAAGAAGCCCGGATAGAAAAGTGCTTGCAAGCTAAGTTTATGTTTTGCATGACCAACTCTGAAATAGCAGAGTAGAGGCTAAATCTTATCTCTACTACTATGGCAAAATGCACATTTGGCAACAAGAAATTGGCAAAGAGCACTTACATATGATGTTCAAATTAAATTGAGAACCATCATTCAATTAAATTGGGTTTATGTCTTAATTTTGGGACAAATTTCATATTGCATGTTTTTAGTAGCATATTCAAATTCACACATTTCACCTCAAAATTATGAAAACGTAATATCATGTTATTTACAAAATAGTCAATATTTCACAATATAGCACCATATCATAAAAACGTGATAACAAAAATTTACATAGTTATTCAACTTTCTTCAAGCACCCCCAATGATATCATAGCCTTCTTCCTGACATCCTGAGGTATTGTAATTCTCGCATTTCTAGCTGGAATAGTGTTTGGAGTCCATGAGTACAAAACACTTTCATAGTCTAGCTAAAAGATCGATCACTTGATTTCTCCTCCATTTCTTTGTCCAACAACTGAAAGTACCTTTCTTTATCCGATACGCTTGGTCAACTGATGCACTGGACACCACCATTCCACCACACATGGTTGAAGTTAATATTACCTCTTTTCTTTGCAAATATCGAGATAGTGAACCCCAACCACACCGGATATGTATCTAAATCTGGCGGGCTTTACTACCACAAATTGGTGGCATTCCAAGTCAGTGGAAGGTTCATAAGCATCCATGCCTAGAAACTTTGGCCTATTGTTCTTAGGACCAACATAGTGTTTGTCGGAAGGAGGAGGAGCATATTGCCATGGAATGCTACTTACGGTGTCATCAAAATCCTCAAGACCTCGCTAAGGTCTTCCACCTAGTTTTAGGCAACCACCCTTCTTTCAATTCATATGAGGATGTGTCTATCTCCCCAACAAAGTTAATCACCTTCTTCCAAAGAAGCCACCAAGGCACCGGTTGGTGTCATCCGGATTGGTTTGCCAATGCTTTTATATAGTCTTGGATTCCTTCCTTAGTCAATCCCAATTGCTTCACTTCTTGATGGGTTTTAAAGCTTTTGGTTTGACCTAGAGGTATCATAGGCTTGCCATTCTCATCTCTACGCCATATTTCCTCCCCTCCTCTCCACTCATCCCTGAAGGTCTCATCTTCCATTGGAAGATTGGAATCCCATCTCTCACCCAAAAGTGAACCGCAGAGGCCCGGAATGACCTTCAAGATCCAATGTATAACCATCCACAAAGCTCTTCCAATCGGGCACTTCTTCTATGAGAGAGCTATAGGGTTTGGAGTAGTGCATTCATGCAAGATTTCCATTAGCCTAGGAAAGTTGGTCACCGTTTGTCGCTCAAAGATACAACTATATTTGCCAAATAATGCATCCACATCCTCATGGGTATGCTAGGGCATAAGAAACCCTAAATTAACTCTTTCAAATATCCCCACTACCGTAGTAAGTAGGATAGGAAAGAAAACATCCACCTGTTCTTATTTTGGCCAAGACAATTATCAAGTTGCAAGAGAAACCTTTGGGTAGATCTTGAGGTTTAGCACGTGAAGTTGAAGCTCCAACATGTTCATTAGACCCATGCTTCCTAAACCTTGCCTTGCTGAACTTTTCAATATTGTTAGGGTTTCCATCTAACAATGCTCTATGTAGTACCGCTAGTCAGAAGGTCTGGAGGTGACCATTGTATCCATTTTCATAGTTTTCTCAAACACCTCATGATACTCCCAATATGAAAATCTGGACCATCACTCCACAACTCCAAACTAAAATGGCCATAGTAGGTTTGATTCTCGCCCATGCAAGATTGCCCCCACCATTGAGACTGTAAAGGGTATGATCTTCCACATGACTTTGGTATGTACTTGAATTGTGGAAGACAAGTCTTTTTTGTTGGTCCATCTTGTCATGTATAATACATAAATAGTTATTGGGTTCCAATGTAGATAAAGTCCTCCACATCCAATAACATGATCTACATGATAGTTGGTGGGTCATATGGTCCTTCATATGCTCCCTTATCCTAGCCCTTTGACTAGGTTATTTCCTTATCAAGAGTCTCCTTCTAACTTAGCACATAAATTGCACTTTGCAAAGTTGTTTGAAGTTGCTATGGTGACATGATTGAAATCTTCTTCCATAACCTACTAAAGCTAGGTTGGGATATTGGAAGAATTCCCAACCCTCAAGTAGGGAATTCACTTCTTCAAAAAATACTCTTTTGAGTACAATGTGATGGCAACCTTTTCTCAACAAACCTGCTCTTCCTTTTCATCCCTTCGCTTTTGTGTGGCATAGACTCTTGTGATTGAAAATCAATATATTTTTCAAATATCTCCCCGGCGCCTGTGGTCCCAGTTGGTCTCAACAAACCATTATTTCCATGTAAAGCAATAACGATTTCCCCTCACGCCATGTTTTTTTTTGCCAATTATGCCATGAAGAGTTGGAATTGCATGGATACTCGCCATGCTTTTGCACATATCCATTTGCCTAGCAAAGGGTATCTTTTTTCGCTTTGGGTTTTTTTCATCTTGAAGTGCATGCTCGAAGATTGTGTACATGTAGGTCCTCCTCTCATCCACGTTGTACTCTTGAAAAGTGGCTCTTGCTTCCACCAATTGTTCTATTGTGAAGAATTGCATACAATCACTCCAACAACAACTGAGCCCCTAACCTTCACCATTGTCTCACGCTTGGTGTCACTAATCAACTTGGCTCTTTTGCTAGGATAATGTCCGGTAACCGATACTTCTCCCCTTTGCCTAGGTTTAGAGTTCCAACCGCCAATGGATCAATATCAAGACAATCATTGTCCCCAACAACCTCGGGCTCGGAAAAATATAATCCTCCACAAATTGAACACTACTTATAGGCTATGCCATGATGCAAGGAACCTCCAAATTGCTTGACACAACCAAAACATTCCTTTGTCACCCAAACCTTTACCTTTCAGCTTGTCTTCCAACATCGAAATTGCAATACCAATATTGTCTTCCCTAGCCTTTCATCATTAACAGCCTTGACTTGATCGAGGGATGCGCTAGCACAATGACTCCTTGGCCTACTATTTCCTTGTTGCACTTGTGCATGATTCTCACCTTCTTGTTCCTCCATTGCACCCTACTATAGAGGACTAATTGTTTTTCTTCAACATTCTTGCTAGGAGTTGGTTTTCATTGATATTGCTCTTTTCACCATCTTGAGTTGAGGGGCACCATTGACCTAGGCAAATTGCACCCTTTTTAGTCAATGAGTAAAGAAAAAATTATTACACCATAAGATAAAAAAAACGCATTACATTTATGGAATATGTAGAGGTAAAATCAAATTTTTTAAAAGCAAGAAATTCCTTGGAAATAGGTTTAATATAATAATAACAATGGGCGAAACGAAATCATTTAAAACAAGAATTTTCATGGCAACAACAAGGAAATGACATTTATATAAATATATCCAAATTTTAATTATCAAAAATTTGGATATATGATTCTTAAAAGACATATAACTAATAGACGGAGAATTTATATATCCATAATAATATACCCTAGATAATATAGTCATGGAATTTCAGTATCACCGCGTGGTTATTTGAGGCAATTAATTATTCACGCTTAAGAGCTAATTAACCCTATATAAAACCGGTTCACGCTCTCAAGACCATTCTCATTCAATTTTTTTTTCGCACATGCCATGAAGCGTTCGCCTCTGCTTCATGAAGAACCCGAGGTCTCGCTAAAGAGCGCGGGTTGAAGAACCCCTCTTTCCCCGCTCATCGATTTCCTTGCACAATTCTCCCCGATTCCCATTCGGGAGGGATGATGCCATTTTGAAGAGGGAGGAATTGAGCTCCTCCATTCCTCCGGATTCAAGAGGAGGAAGAGGAAGAGGAGGAGTTGGAGGAAGAGGAGGAGATGTCCTCCCAAGAGCATGTGGAAACGCTCCGCTTGAGGGTTGGCTTGACCCCGGAAGAGAATGAAATCTCAAGAAGAGGAGGAGGAGGAAGAGGAGGAGGAGGGGAGGAAGAGGATGAGGAGGAAGGTCGAGATTAGGCCGGTTTTAGAATGGTGAGATGAGCCAATGGGCATGTCCTTATTTTTTTTTTCACCTTTCTTTCTTTTCTAACACCTTTCTTTCTTCTTTGTTCCGGCATTGGAAGATCAATGATGATCATCGGTGCATCTTGCAAAAGCCTTCGCATTTTGTAAAGCCATTCTTGGCATCGTACATATCAATTTTGAATGAAATCAAATAGTTTTCTTCACAAACTTTTTCTTCAAGCAGTTTTTCTTCAAACAGTTTTTTACATAAAAAATATTTTGAATGAAATCAAACTGTTTTTCTCCAAGCATTTTGTCTCCAAAGTGTTTTCTCCAAAATTTTGTCTCTCGCGATTGTCGGGGAACACTATAAATCAATCACGGCCCGATAGGAAAATTTTCCTATAGACCCTAAAACAATTCCCCAACTCAACAAGTCATTTTTAGCCTTGATAATTTTGCCTTTAAAATTATTTTAATTTAGCCTATATAAAATTCTCGAATTCTTTTTTTTTCAATGCAATGAATGGAATAAATGCCCGTGGAGAATTTATTGCATGAAATGCAATATTCTCCATATATACCATATACATGTCGTAATCCGGGGAAGACCGTCGCCCGGGCGTGTTAATTCAAGCAATCAATTATTCAGCTAACTTATTTCTAATTGTGCCTATAAATCCATTTTACGCTCTCCAAAGTTCCTACATTTTCTTCCTTCCTTCATACCGATTTGCGGTTAAACCTGGCGTGTTTGGATCCGTCGAAATCTTGGTGGCAGATTTTATATTCATCAATGTTAGATGTTTGGTTTCGGCAATTCCTAACTTACTAAAAAGGCTAAAGCCTTTTGTTCCCAGCAGGTCGTAGCGAGAGGACATCTGAGGATCTTTAATTAAAAACCAAAAGCAGAGGGACTAAGGTCTGAATCGAAAAGCCTACTAATTAAAACCACAAGCATCTATCCTCCTTCCAGCCTCGAGAACTCAAAGGTTAGTTTTCATTTAGTTTAAGTATCATCTCAATGGCGGGGTTTAATCCAAGAAGACAAGCTTTTGCATTTGCTCGGCCCGGAGGAAGCGGATGATGTTTATGAAACCAGAATAGTTTTATAAACTTCATCTACGCTTCTTTTGTTCGGTAAAATTCTTGAGTTTCTCGAATTAATCATGCTATTGCATCAAGTTCTATTATGAATGTAGTAGAAAGCATTAGAAAAATCGAAGATAATATTTGAAACTAAAGCGTGTTTTAGGTAATCTTAGCCTTCAACATGAATACACCTTCGGCGTGCATTGAGGCGAGAGAAAAACCTGTCTGAATAGATAAATAGATGAGCCGGGCACTATTTACTGCAGATGCGAATGCACGCCGGCGTGTATAGTTTTCTATATATAGTTTACCGCGCGCGGCAAACAAGTGTATCCTACTTTTCAACTTTTCGCTAAACAGTGTCTCTTAGTTTCTAAAGTTTTATAAATAAAAGAATATAACACGCCCGGTGAATCGATACTCGGCTCACTTCTATTGATAGATGCCGGGTTACATTAATCACCGGTTGGTGACGAAGATGGATTGAATTACATTTGGGCCAAAGAATCCACGCGGCCGACTCGGTTTAAACCAATCTCGGTCGTTGTTGAACATGGCCGAGCACCGGTTCGGCTGGAGCACCGGTCTTGCAACCCCGAGTACTTGGATCAAGTAATGAAAGCAGAGCGCAGGGCAATGATAGATCTGGGCTCTGGGGCCCCTGGTAATGTCGAGGAGGCTGCGCCCTCTTATCTAATCGCTTCGAGAATGCGGTACATGCATTGATCGAGAAGTGATCCGCATCGTCGGCTTCGAGATTCAAAATGAGGCTAGCGTTTCTTAGTGGTTAGCCTCTATGCGGATGCCCTAACACGAACCAACTACCCAAAGTGATTATCGATGCAATGGAGATGAAAGCTCAACCAATGGAACCACTACATGGCCTATCTCGATGCATTGGAGGTTCAACCAATGGGCAGAGGAGGTGAGGAGGGAGGGCGGAGGTGGAGGTGGAGGCGGTGAGGGGTGGCTTGCTAGAGCACGGTGTTTTCTTTGGGGTTTTACCGGAAAAATTCACTATGCCACGGTGAATGGAAATGGGAGTCGATAGCCCGGCTACTCGGTGGCCCGGGCTTGAAACAAAGAGTAGTCACGGGATTTTTGTCGGTTTATCGGTTTATCCGGATTATATACAATTGTAATCTTTTCCAATGAATACAACAAAATTTGTCTATTTCTATATTTCTACAATGTAATACATGTTACATACCTTTTTAAGCGGTTTCTTGGCCATGCAACAAATGTTCCAACACTTTCTCCAACTAGTATCCCCACAGGGTGTGGCGAGTAAACTTCATCCATAGCCCTTGGCGGTTAATCACCGTAACTTCGGACATACTTATCCCCGGCGAATTCCATGACGAGTTCAAATCGGATCGATGGAGTCGATCTGCATAATCCTACTTTCTTTTTACGATTTGTGAAGTTAACATGAAACATTCATCTTAAACCTTTGAAAATTTCTATTGAACACCTACTATTGGAAATTAATGTTCAAGCTATTGGAATGAGATGAGTACCGAATTACGTAGCCATTCTTGAGAAGCTGATTTGAGTCTCTGAAGCTGATTTGAGAAGTCTGGCTATGGAACTCCTGGCGATTAGGAAAATTGAATTAGAAGAAAAGATTAAGGTTAACCACGTTTAGGCGGGATAAATTTGGGGATTTTAAAACTTAATGAAAGAAGCCGGTCTTGATTCGCCGTCATTATTATTTATATGTCAAGAATATTTGGCTTGCATTTTTGTGTTTTCTTGAAATTCAAATTTCTCTATTTCTCAGGTAGAAAAAGCTATTTCTTCGGAAAATTCGGCTAGAGCGTGAACTCTTCCTTACTACAGGCTTGGCGTCAGAGATGTCTTCTAAAAGCGAATCGAGGTGTGGGGCCGGGGCAGAGGAAGCTGATTGGAAGAAGGAATCTCTAAACCCGGCTCTTCTCAAGTTTCCAGAGGGCGTTGATCGAATACCGCGAGGAATACCGCGGAACCCTATTCAAGGTATTTAATTTGCCCTGAGAATACACACTTTGTGGAGAGTATTATGCTTGCATGAATTTGAGATATTTCCTTTCACTTATCATATGCTTTGCATGAGTTTGAGATTATTATGCTTTGCATGAATTTTTTTAAGTATTAACATCAGATTTAATGCTCGATTTAATGGATTACGTAGAACATAATTTTGCTTTCTGTTTTATATATAGAATATAGCGGTGTTAAACAGTTGGAGATAGCAATGTTCAATGAGGTTAAATAGTGTGAAATATGGATTCATAGAAGGGTATGTAGCTTAAAATGTGGATGCAAAATAATTTAGTTTCAAATTAACGATAGCATGGTGGGATACCAACACGCCAGCGTGATTTTGTACTAATTTGGGTTTTAAATGCACGCCAAGCGTGATCTCTTGTTCTGAAAAGTACTCTAAAAGTGCTCATCTTCATTTTGCAGTGCTCAAGGGAAGAAAACCCCTACTAATTCGGGTTCCTAATCCTGCCAAGCAAGGAGCGAACGACCTGCAGGATCGGTACCATATGATCTCACCTTAGATGATGAAGGGTACGATTCTTATAGCAACCTTGACCACCGCACGCCACGAAGAGGAAATGGGCGAGGGTGCGAATTAGTCGTTGACCTTGCCAAGACAATGGCGGCTTCGACTTAACTCTCTTCGAGGAAAAAGGAAGCGGAGACAAGTGTGGCCAAACAAGGGATCCTAATCTCTTGTGAGAGGAAAGGATAACCTGCCGAAATTGCTCTTGGAGATTACCTGGCGGAAGAAAGATGCGCTCGGACTTACTCTGCTATGAAACTCGCATACAAGGATCGATTCATGAAGGCGGATGTGAGCGGTGAGACATGTTTTTATGGTTGGCCAACCAATGTAGCGGTGCAGCCAATATCTATTTGCCAAGGGGTTCTGTTGATCGCGTAGAGGCATGTTCACTAAACCGACACCAAGTCACTATTTCTGCGGCAAACTAGGAATTAGGCCCGATTTGAAAGCTTCTAAAAGGGTCCTGAATCTGGGGGAAGAATGTTCAACCGGGTTTGTCGAAGGCATGGAGGTTTGTTTTTGAGAATGAAGCGAGGGCCAGTGGCGCAGACTAGAGGCCATGAACAAGCCGGAATAAGTCTGTCGACCATTATCCATTGGGTCTTAAGGAAACTTTTGCGATCCATGTGAAGTCCCTCATCCGTTCACCAAGCTCCATTTATGTTGGGGCAGGAGATATGATCCGGCACATGCCATGGAGATTGTTCGAGCATATGATTAGTAATCCAAGGTCAAATACCTATGCCGGCGGATGTGCTACCTTGGGATATGATCTCGAACAAGCACCGTGTGACGAACGGCGAGCTATTATCAAGTGATGATATTAAATATGTCATCATCGGCCGGGCAGCATTCGTTGAGGCACAAAAGGCCATCATCGGCGAGAGCAGTAACAAACTTGAGGCCAAAAAGTGTTCTACAATCACTATGTTATAGGAGGTGTGATCTTGGATGCCAATACTTCACCCGATTTGGGCATGAAGATTATTGCAACTTTTGAATGAAATGGGAAGACATTTCTATACGTTTAATCAACTGGTTTCATAAATTGGTGTATTCCGCCCGGCGTGCTTTCAAAATCAAACCAATTCACGCCCGGCGTGTTTTGAAATCAATAATTCCGGGGAAAAGTGTTTTCAAGTCAACTCAATTGATTTGAAAACACGCTGGCGTGAATTCCATTGATTTGAAAACATCACCGCTGGAATTGGTTTGATTTGTCAGTAACTTGCATTAGTAACTTTATTTTTCGCCAGCGGATTTTTCTCTTCATCAATTCTATTCAAATCCTTTGGCGTTGTTTCTATTCTATGACATCGATTCAATGTCCGTACTATTGCGGTCCATCGTTGAACAACCGCCATACGGCCAACAACAGTGGGTGGAATATGGCTGCCCATTGCCACCCTCAACGAAGCGGGTCAAAGTCCGAGGCATTCAAAGTGCTGGAAGGCGGACTTCTGTCGCTGAACAATTATCTGAGAAGAAGAAGACGCAAAGAAAATCAAAAGAAAAAGGTGGTGATGACATTGCAGATCCTTCAAAGCTCATCAGCGAGTCGGGGACCAACCGAATTTCGTATAAGATTGTGTTTTGTAAGGGGCGGTATGGCTCAAGTGGAATGAATGCGGGGCCTTTATGCACAAGGGAAGCTACCGGATACTATGGGTAGGGTGCCTCCTGTTGATGTAAGCATCTTTGACTTGAATGTGGCGGAGATGAGAAAAGACTTCGGGGGGCTGAGCGACTGGTACCGAAGACCATTTGGGTTTTAGACCGATTAAAGAAGGAAGTCTTATACAAAGAAGGGTGCTTTCACCAAGGATAGGATGTCCTTGGTTGAGTGCCTTATCATGTAAAGGATAATACGATACAATGAAGTCATTTGTAGGAGCTGAGTTACAAAAGGCTATCGGGGGATGTGGCATTATCTGAAATTGATTTGGACAAATACAAGGTCATTACGATGACATCAAGTTTGTATTCTAGTCAAAAGGACTTCCCTAAAAAATTGGGAAGGCTAAAATACAAAACATAAAGGAGACTCTACCTAAAAAGGTACTGGCTGAGTTGAGAAGAAAAAGTGGCCCTTGTGAAGAAGATTACTGGAGAAGACGACACTGCCCAAAGATTCAGTCTATATTGGGTACAAAGGTCTCTTTGCCGTGATTCAACTTCGGGGCCAAAAATATATCACCTTTGTGTTTGGATGGCCGGGGTGGGAGAGGAGATATGGGCATGAACCGCAAGGACTACGGTAACTTTTACCGGTGATAGGATTGACAAACCGAGGGGTCCTTCACTATCATCATCGTTGTCCTTCGGTGAGTCACATCTCAAGATGCACTCATCTGTTGCTCATGATCCGGAGTGCCTCAAAGTTATTAGGGAGGGATGCCTAATATATGATGTTATGATAATGAGGCTGCGAGCGAGCGAGGAAAGATAACATGTGATCTTTTATTATGATATCCATGCCGCCGAGAGAATATGATATTGCTAAGGCCAAAGGGTGACAATAGCGGTGCATGGGAATATTTTTCTTCTAGATGATCCAGACTTAAGAACTATATTCTTTCATACCGGATCAGGATCACCGTAATAAGGATGAGTCGAGGAAAGGATGAGGATGGGACCCCTCCTAAGTGGGAAATCAAAGTCACGAGCTACAAACTAAGGGAAGGGCCCCTTAAATAAAAATGGATTTCCGTGCATGGTCATGCTTACCTGGAAGTAGAGGCATTTATCAATTGATACAACACCTTTTGGCTTCATGTTGGAGGTTATATTGCGAGAGGCTCTTATGGGTGCAAGAAGATGTGTCACCGCTTTGGAGTGATGAGCGGGCAAAGACTTTCTTGACTCATTCCTCATGCATGTTGCTTGCCAAGTCTCCTAAAGGCCCTTATGGCAACCTGAAATCATCGGCAATCAAAAAGTCTAAGTAGACTTGTCCACCTCGAAGTGGGCGTTGCTCACGAGAGGGAACTAGTAATCCGCAGACTGATAAGGAAAGCAAGAATGAACAAATAATTTGCTAAAACCGGTTGCTCAAAAGAAATCTTGTGATGGCGGCCGAACAGGGGAATATCCTTGCCCATATTAGCGGGTGATGCACAAACAATAGATAGATTCACGGGTTAACAATGAAATAATTGATGCGGGAAACCGAAAATGAAGGGCAACGGCTCTCCAGTGATTCCGCTGGTTTGCAAATCAATAGTAAGTAAAATAATGTCACTTGTGAAGGGCGCCAGCCCGGAACTAATAGAAAAATAACAATTCAATGATCGAAGAAGCGAAGATTAAGGGTGGCTGAGGGGGAGAATAGCGCCCGATTTTAAATAAACCTAAGATGATAGGTATGGCCGCTGAAACCGAAATAGCGCCAATGCCATTGATTTAAATTTATTACCTTTGAATTAAATCCCAAGCGTGCTGAATTATTTTTTCGTTTAATAGCTAAATCACTTCTCGGCCTTTTGTTATGACTATTTCAAACAATGCTTTGGCGCGTTTGTATTGTTTGTGTTATCGTGATTGTAGCGTGGGATACATGTTTGATGTTTCAACTTCCATTAGTTTTCTAGAAGGTTGTGGTGTTCGACCTAAGCGAGGTCTTTGCAAGAACTTTTCGAAAAATAAAGTGGCTAGAGAACGATTTCATCGACACCCGGTAGAATCAAACACCAAGTGGATCTTATGTGACGCGACTTGAAGGAGAGATGCTAGGCGAGGCATTCAGGTTATTTCGAAAGTTGGTATTTGGTCATCCATGGAACTAAGGAAACATCAAGGATACTTTGGAGGCACAGGGGAAATCGTAGAAATTGGTTGACCCTTTGGGATCGAGAACAAATGTGTGAAGTTCACTAATCCCAAGGATCCAAATGTGCAAGCCTATCTTCATCAAACACTTTGAGTAACATGATGGGCCAAGCTTTGGTATGGAGAATAATGATGATATAATCATAGTGGATGATGATGCTCTCAAATGCTTCTTACAATCAAACACAGGGCCTGAATCCACCATCTTACGACCATCCAAAAACTTTGGGATGATGATTTTTCCGTGAAGTTTTGTGTCTATTATGCATAATTTGGCTATGGGGATGACTTGATTGGGTGAAGTGTTAGATTCACGCGAGCTGAGATAGATGCTAACTGACATGGAACCACACCTTGTTAAATACATTGGAAAACATGGATTGATCACTTAATGTTTTATTGGGAATATATGATATTTTTGTATGATATTTGTGCCATGTATCGCGATAATTTCATGCCGAATTGCCTGCATAAATAATGCAATTTGTTATTATCAAACCTAATATTATCATATTGAATTGACGGTAATATTTGTCTAAATCTATGTTAGCAACTTGCTCTTCATTTACGATATTTCAGACCGATATGAAAAAGTCCTGCGTGAATCGAACTTTTATGTTATTTTGAAGTCCAAAAAAAGATTAAAACAAAAACCCCTAGAAGACAATGGCGAGGTTATGGATTTTGGGCCGACATAATCCCAATTTTAATTGGATGATGGTTTGAGGCAAACACAGCTTTCCATTCCTTCAGAAAAATAGGGATCAAGAGTATCACCATGATCAAGGCGAATAAAGGTATTTCGGTGGTTAGGGATGGTGCCATTTACTTAATCCCGCTTTTTAATCATCTAAAGAATGGGCTCCGGTTATTTACATGGATCTAATTAAATTTACTTCGATTCTCATATCTCATTGCCCTATCAGGCTCAAGAATATATCATTTATTTTTGTTTATAAAAAAATGCACCCCTCTATGAACACCCCTGTTTTTGAACATGCGGGGCAAAGGGCTACAATAATCGGACGTTGATAAACCGTAGAGGTTTCATTGTATTCTTTTGGTCTCTACATGCATTACCAAGATTATTGCTAATGTCATGTGGTTTGGTCAGCAATACAGAACCTCTCCCGCCCTTGTGATTTCTTTGAACACGTTGGGTGTTAAAACTGGGGGATGCGGAGGTGGGGAAGAAATAGTTAGCTAATAGCATGCTACTATGATCACATTGACTTAAATATAAATTGAATAATGCTCGCGTTAAACTCAAGTTGTCAAAGACAAAGCGGAAGAATCGTGTTCATTTTTTCTGGTTGGGACCTCTTGTTGAACGTGCAAATGATTGATTGTAAATGAAAATTATGTTATAATCCTATAGAAAGTATGTTACAATCCTATAGAAAATTATTTACCAATCCTATTTTTGCAAAAATAGAGGAAAACAATCTTCATATGCTTGAAGTCTTATTGTCATGAATACATGTAAAACGAGGTTTATTTAAGAGAAACTCATATTAATATATGCCTTGTTTCTATTTACGAAACAAACCGTCATGGTTTCACTATTTGGATTAATTTTTCGCTACTTTTAATTGCTATTGAGAGATAATGGCGCATTTGATTCTTGCTTTTTAGCTTTATATTACAAAGGTTTTTCTCTCGAAAAATGAACATGCTCATTAAGAGCATGAAATTACTTGTCAATAGTGTTCATACCAGAATCAATCGTCTTCGAAGATAAATGCTAAAAGGTTTTACATACTTGTTTGCTACATTGATGGTATTTGGTTTGGTTTTCATATCTGATTTCTTAGTGGTTAAACCATCTTATTTATTCCGTCTCATTGTAGTTACTAAATAACTATGGGTTTCCAGCAAAACGAAACAGTGATTAATCATTATAGAAATAATATTTAATGTCAATATAATCTTTGATCATACCGGTGGTGGGCACAAGTATTAGCATTTTAAATCTAATTTCAACAATTATAACTAGACCGGGGGAAAATAAGATGTATTGATGACTAAGTTTACATTGGTATTAAGATACTCTTGTCTCCAGATTTTTACATTGGATATGAGACTAGGAACATAACCACCAAGTTTGAACGTTCAAATTTTTGGATTGATAAGGCAGTGGATGGATTGGTCAAGCCGTCTTTGACCTAGGATACCAGGTTAGGCGCAAAATTTTTTTGCTTGCTTGTTAGTCTATTTTGGCGGTTGAGCTCATGAGGAAAGGAAAGGAAAGTTCTGATGCAATTTGTCATCGGAAAAATAGAAGGGTCGCGGGCCCAGGTTGTTAGCAAAATCCCGCTGTTCCCCGCATGATTCGCAGATGAAGAGCATAAGATCTGCCGTAGGTGTTTGGATCTCGCTTCCACCTCGGTTTTACTTCATCTCGGCGGAGCCCGTTTTACAGCCGCATGGGCATGAAGAAAAACTACTTGGGAAATACTCCAGATTTGATGATGAAAGAGTGGGACGAGGATAGCCTCGTGTTTTTAAGCGTTTTCTTAGTGAGTTCCATGACCTATGTTTTCCTTCAGAATCTGGCGAAAAGGAGGGACATATTGCCTTGAGGGGTTTCGATTATCCGTGTTTTGAATGGGTTGGAGCACATTGCTACAGGATCCTTGCCATAGCCACAAAGGAAAACTTGTTGAAGATTCTCAAAGGTCGGTTCATCGGGTAAGCAGGGCATAGATTCTTGTTGAAGTTCGATTCCCCAAGCCACGGTGCGATTTGCAAGTCCGGGATTGTATCGGGGATCGAAAGAAAGCCATGAGCATCCATTGAAACCGGGTCTGGATTCCCCAAGCTCATGTGATTGTATATAATGGAGTGTTATTACAAGAATACTCTTTTGATTAAGAAAACATTATCTGATAAGACGTTACTGTTGCTTTCATACTATATTGTACAAAAAGCCTAATATTGTTTTTATCAAATGGTGTGCTTTTAATAATGCCCCTTTTAAAGTCCGAGGGTCAACAAAGGGGAATTTGACTAAAAAGACTTCAATTGCTGCCAGGATTTAGTGGAGAGGAATATGTTCCCCGATGTGGCGATTATCCCATGACTCAAAAGCCACATATCTGAGTATTTAGCCATAATACACTGTGAGAGTCAGATGGGGAAGAGGAATAAAACCAGCGTCAAATGACCATTGGTTGCAAGATTCCTCATAAAACAATATATTACATTGGCAAGGTTTTTGAATGCTTTTTTCTCCTATTGTTGGCACTAGTCTGGAAGCCCATCTATTCATATTCCTCGGTGAGCACTATAGCCTAAGGCAATGCCAGGCATTTGTTTTGTTATAAAGGTGCTAGATAACACTAGATTGCTTTAAAAAAGGGGGAAGAACAGGGATTTTCACCTTAAAGAACTAGTTGAAACCAATGGACTTATGCAAGGAGGCCGTGTACAAACGGGTAGAGCAAACAACATATTTAGGCATATCTCCGATATAAAACAATCCTACTTTAAAACAACTTTTAGGAAGATATCTAATGTTACAGAAACGCACTTAAGAAGAATATAAAAACAAGAACTTTCATGTAACGTCCTTTACTTCTAAAATTTACACGTTTTCCATGTCCCAAAACTCCCTGTTTCAGTAATGTATACTTGGGATCAGGAAACTCATATCCTATTCTTAGCTGTGTAGTAAAAGTTAACCCATGGTGTATGAAGGTGATGGGGAGGTTAACAACTGTGGTTTTGATTTTCACCATCATGATGTTGTTGGTGATGCCCTGGCTGCCAATACCACCCCTTGATTCCCTGCATTAAAAATAGTTAGATAAACAACATGAGATATTAGGTTCTTCTCATGTGTATACCTGGAAGTGAAATGATCGGGGCCTCTGGCTGGAGCAGAATAACTTGCACTGTGCCAGTTTCCATGGCATCACTTACAATAGTAGCTTTGTTTATATCTTTGGTGAACACACAACCCTGCAATTACAATGTCAAACCATCAGCAAGGTGTGTCCCTTTTTAGATTCAAAAAGTAAAGGAATCATTCGCTCCAACTATTTACCTGCAGCCCAAATTCTCTTATTACAGTGGTTAATCCTTCTTCTGCAGATTTAATTATCAATGGAATCACCGGGCCAAAGGGCTCCTCCCAAGCAAGACGCATGTTAGCAGTAACATTATCAACCAAAATAGGCCAAATTAGGGTTTCTCTTTTCCCTCCTGCAATTTAAAGAGACAAAGAGGGGATTCAGAAGCAAATTTTGGTGACAAATTATTGCCCTCATTCTGGTTGGTTTTAAGAATACCTGGCATAGTTTAGCTCCTTTCTCCTTTGCTTCCTTCACAAGGCCTTCAATAAAATTGGCAGATGCTTCTGTTACGACTGGAGTGATATCACAATCCTTTTTCGGCAGGGCCTACAGTGAGCTTGGCAACCTTGGCATTTATTTTTTCTGCAAGTGCACGGCGCATACTTTCCATAGCCAGGATAACTTTAACAGCTGTACAACGTTGGCCACTGTAAAAAAGGACGCTAGTTCAGAAACATAAAATGGTTTCAGGAGTTGAAGGATTCATTTGAATAGAAACTTGACAGATTTTTAAAGGAAGTTATGGAGTTGAGGAAAGTGTTAACAAGTTCATGTATCATGCACCTGTAGGAGAATCCACCCTTCATTATATTTGCAGCTGCAAGATCTAGATCTGCATCTTCCAAAACAATGCACACATCCTTCCCTCCCAGCTCCATCTGCAAGGGAATCATGCCTGCCTTTTGGACATGGCTAAGCCAGTGTCACAGCCACCTGTAAAACTGCACAGTTTGCCTACACATTAGGTCTGGAAAGTGGCTTTGCTCTATTTGCATCATTGCATATAAAAACAGTTATATAAGTTCTTAGAGCTTTTCTTGCAAATACAATCAAAGGAGCAATTAATCAGTTTTTATGGCCTGTAAAATACAATTTTATAGCCAGTTAAGAAAAAACCTCATGATGTCTGAAATCAGATCAGTAGAAAATGATAAGTTTGTACTACCTGATACAGTTTACTCCTGGGTGCTTGGTCATATAATCCCCTACACTCTGACTTTAATGGTAATGCAAGAGAGTAGACCCTTGGGAAAACCAGCTGAAATAAGAAAAACAATGCATCATATGTATAGCAGAAGCACCGCCCTAAAAGCATAAGTATATCAGATTAAAAAAAAAAATCTGATACGCCTGGACGATGTTGCTTAAAGCTTTATTATTTCTTACTTGGGTTGAGGCTTAAGCACAACTGCATTGCCAGCCATTAATGCAGGTGCAATCTTCGGAAGACAGCAAAGATTCACAGGATAATTGAAAGGAGGAATTGCTAGCACAACACCCAGAGGAATCTACAAAAATTCCAACTTTACGGATCGCCGGTCAAAGACATATGTGCATGTAATAAGATTCTAGCAACGGATACCTTGATGTAAAAGGCACCATTTATTTCTATCATTTCAGGAAAACTGTCTGAGACAACAAACTTTCCTCTGAAGTATCCTCGCACCAGTTCTGCAGCATATGAAACAAGATCTGCAGAGCGTACAACCTGCATTTCCAGGCATAAGTAATCTAAAACAGTGCTAACTGGATTAATTAAAGAGGGAAAGATGTTAAGACATCCGATCCATGCCTCTGTGACAGCATCCTTTGCTGGCTTGGCAATTCCATCACTAGGCATTCTGCAATGGATTTTTGTTATCCCTCAAAAATTTTAGCAAATTTATGCAAGGTTTCAACTCTTTTATACAATGAGTCTTGGCCCATTGCTTTGTGCAACCTTAGCACTCTGTATAGCTTTATCAATCTCCTCTGGTACAAGCTGCAAATAAAACTGCAGGTTGTGAAGAAAACACATAATGGCGGAGCCATTTTTAGAGCCAGGATCAGGATTGAATGATGATTCATGATTAATAAAGGTGACAAAGGGCCTTCATTTCAGTTAACTTATTTTAAGAACATAACATAGGATGGTTTAATAGGTTTAATAGTAAGTCATAAACACCCATTCCATGTCAAGGTTACGAACAAACTGAAAGCCTTTGATTATGTGCCTATACCGAATCCCATAATATCATAAAATCAGTAGATCGTTTGTTTCTGTTAATTTGTGGGCAACTTGAGAGGTTGATTGATCACATCGACAGTTTTGGGAGGAAGAAAGCTTCCATTCTCCATCACAGTAAAATTTATATGTATCTCCATCCTTTATGTCCTGGAAAACGCCAGTCGCAGCCATCTTTGGCATGCAAGACCCCACTTTCGCTTAATCTAAGCTGCGCGCCCGAGGCGGCAGCAGACACAGAGGAACTCGGAGGCGAAATGGTGAAAATGAATTATGGAGCCAAGGTTCTTCTCTTTAACTCCGCGAAAAACCCACCGGTTGGCGATTGACGTGCCTTCCTCTCCGCGGGATCAAAGGCTGGAACCCTAGCGCAACTCAACGGTTCAGATGTTGCACGTGGAACACAATGATTATGAAATTCAACACCGCCAAAATTTTACTCGCATAGGGAAATTTATTTTGGGGAAATTACCTACATCACTTTTATATATTCCGTATTTTACCAAAATACCCTTTGTATTTCAATTATTTTCTTACATGCCCCTGATCAACAGAATACCAACGTATTATAGTGTATTTACTCAAAATGCCCATTATTTATGAAATTACTAAATGCCTTCAAATATATTAAAATTTATCAAAATGCCCGCATCCACAAAAATGGACACATTACCAAAACAAAACAATTTAACATAAGATGCTTTTTTAAGAGAACCGATTATCTAAAACATACATTTTGAACCAATAGAAGTGCATCCATTTGAAAGCATTTCTGTAAAATCTCATGTTGCGACTATTATGGCAATTATGCTTAAGGCCCTTTTTAGCAATTCTTATATCGTAACGGCCTCTTTTGTGAGCCATCATCCTGCCAGATGCATCTCTTCTTTGGATGCCTTGGTAGAACCAAGAACCACCAAATAAAAAGAAAACTCTACCCATGATGGGCAATATCTTGGACACTATCTCCTTACGCAAGATTCGGTTATTACGTGCTAAAGGTAATCCAATGCGCCTCCTGAGGCATATGCATGCGTGCCTCTAGATTCACTATACGAGGCTCATTGCCACCAATAAAGACAATCTTGACCTAATGATGGAATATCAATATGAAAAAAGAAGAGGCACATTCACATTGAGGATGGTGGCTCATGAAGAAACCGATATGATGTAAAATTGCTAAGAGATCGGGTATAATCGACATAGTTGTCATGCTATTAGTTTAAAATGTTTGTTCATATAATCGATTCCTTAAAAGGGCATCATGTCTTAAGTTTTTTTGTTAATTAATTTATCTTTTAGCGAGGGCATTTTAGTAAATTTAATATATTTGAGGGGCATTTTGGTATTTCAAAAATAATAGGGGGCAATTTAGATAAATCTATTGTTTAAATTTGGTTTTCGGCACCCCAAAAAACTTTTAGATTTTTTCTTTAACTTGATTTCCTAAGATTTCAAGGGTTTTGACGGCGGAAAATAATTCGATTTGCCAAAAATGGAAAATTTCCTTAGGCCTTCAATTCGCTAACTGATTTAGCCCCTTCCAAATCCGCCCTTTTACGGTTTCGCCTCTTCAAATCCGATCCGGCATGTGTATACTCACGATGAATCCCTTTCATTCATCCTCTTCACTTCAAACACCCAATCCAGAGCACATGCATCTTTGCTTTTCATAAGGTTAACGAGCTTCATCTTTGGTGATTGATTAACTAGGTTTAAGACTAAGCTATTTTTACTTTACGAGCGTGTGGATTTGCCGGCTGCTCCATTTTGAAGCTTAGCTATCAGCAAAAAGCCATTTCAAGTCCGCGTTCCAACAGGCAAAGTCGTGAAGCTCTCGCGTTTTTCGTTTGTGTTGATAATGTTTTAAATTGGACTCTTATGTGGTTGCGAGGTTGAGATTGATTTCGCTTTGTGTCATTGTTTTCCTGCAGGATCATCCTTAGACCCACGGTTTCTTGAGCCTTAGGTGTAGGTTCTTAGATAATAGGTGTTCTATAGTAGGATCCTAAGCCGATTGGATGGGCATATACCAAATCATGGAGGCAATTTGGATTGGTAGTTCTCTTTACCTCGAGGCCCTTTTGGTAGAAACGGCAAGAGCTTTATGTAATCCAAGAAGAGTTTAGGTTTTGCCTATGGCAAAGTTTTTTCTATGGAGCTATGTCGGGTATGCTTTAGTATCTTTTGTTCCCTTTTATTTTTGTTCTAGCTAAATGGAGGCTTGCATTATTGGGGAATCTCAAGTTATTGAGATTAGCGGATCATTTTCCTATCTTCTCAAGTTGCCCGGTGTTGATTTGGATGCATGTTAAATAATTCATGAGGAGTGATCATTTTTACGTTCTTAAGTTAGATTATATTGCCTTGGTTGTGGTTGTGGTTATATGAGGAGCTACAAATAATTATGGCATCATTACATTCGATGATTAATAATGGTTTTAGTCATGAAGAAGATGTTTACATAGCGAGTGTAGTCTTATGTCTTGCAACGTTTTCATTGGCAAATTGCTTTCTGACGCTTAACTTCTTCATGTTGGTGCATATCTCAACGATTCGTAGAATAGCAAAGCAAGTCATAATAAGTTTGTTTTAGCGATTTAAGCGATTAAACGTAGCATAAATTACGTTGAGGGAAAAATAGGTTGGAATTCAGTCCATGATTTTTATATCTCATTAGGTTTAAATAGCATAAATTCCTATCTCCTATACCACGGTATAGGTGGAGCACTTTCCTATATTCAGTCCTATGTTTCCTATATAGGCACTATATGATCCGATTGCTTGGAAGTTCGGAGATGTTCAAGTTTCTGTCGAGTTTAATCTTTTGGATTTATGCTTCTTTGTAATGCTTTTGTAATGGTCATTTTCTGGGGCTCTTAGTTAATCTGATTTTGTTTGGTCGAGGGTGAAATACAAGCTCACATATGGTATTTTTAGTGAATCAGATATTGAGATGTCATCTTAACATATGAAAACGTGTTGCTTTTGTTAATTATTTATGGAAGTCATTAGTTTTATGGTGATCGCGGTTCCCTATGGTGACTAGGTTCAAGGTGAGGATTGTTTTCTCTTCTTGGTGGATCATATTTGATTTATGCAATCATTTTTGGTTAGGTTTATGAGTCAAAAATGGATATTTGTAGTTTTCCTTTTTCCTCTTCTTTTTTCTTTTTTGGATGCACCTCTTATATTTCAATGTTGTTGTCTTGATACATAATCCAGGTTGTGACAAGCGCAAGATCATCAAGGAATGGAAACAATAAGATATTTTAGGCGTGATATAATGGAGTGCAATCAATATTAGGGCATTAAAAAGCGAGGTTGGAGCATTTTTCAACAACTAGGTAAAGCTATCGATTGCTTGTTGTGGTTGTTTATTTTGTTAATTGTTACTCATAGCTCTATAACATGAACTCTTAGAAAGACTCTCCAAAAGATCGGCATCTTATGCGAATTGGTGTTCGAGCATAATTGTATGTTCTATTCATGTATAAACATCCACGATGGTAATCATTTTAAATGGTTGTCTATATCTCGCATAATAACTTCATATCAGGAACTCTTCATGGTATTTCACGTACTCTACGCCTATTGTATGGAGAATTTGAATGCTTTTTCATATTATTTGAGTGCTTCTAGGGAACTTAAGTTCTTCTTGTTATACATGTACTTAACATGTACTAAGAGAATGTTGACTTTGGGAGCGACATAGGTCCGTGCTAATATTTATCAACACTATTTCTTGAAGTACTAATTTGCACATTATTTGAAACATTGCTCATGGAGTCCATTCATGGCTCAATCCATAGTGTGTAGGCGGCATAAATGAAACGGCATTAACGTAAATTTAGTCGAAAAGCTAATAACGACACATGCTTTTAGTTCGGCGATGGCTATGATATCAACTTTGGACATGTTTTATATTCAAGTAGAACATGCATTGTAAGGCAAAGTTGCATTGCATTTATAGCATTCTTCCGGTATAAATTCATACTCTTCATATGCCCCACATTTTGGGCTAATTGCTTTTACTACTTTTTGTTTGCCACCGCGTGCAATGGGAGCTTGATCCGGAAAAGAGTTCCTAGCGGTGCATGTCGTTCGCCTGTCGGATATGAGGACCCATCCACCAACGCACTTTTGCCGCATAGGGTTTGGATTATGCTTATTTTACTTGTTTTCAAGTGAGCTTGATCTTGGGGCTTCATCAATGTAGCAAAGATCTCCATGCAAGCGATGTTCATTACATAACCCAAATCTGATGAGTTTGGAAGAGGATCTAGCGAGAATAAAGTCTCTCCTTTTATCGTTCTACATTTCATTTTGTGTGTTTCACGTTAAAGAAAAGCTACATGGCAGTTCCTTTAATACTTAATAATTCAAAATGATATTTAACGATTAGAATGTTTGTATCTGACCACCCATGTTGTTTGCATCATTGGCTAGATTTCTATATCAAAGTTGTAACTTGATTGACCGGTTTGCTTAAAGATAATTTTTTCATTGTACTAACATCGTATGTGTTTAATGTAGGTCCACAATGGTTGGTTGTGCTCATTATTAACATGAAAGGTACATTGATTCCTAGAATCCAATTATCTGCTTAACCTCGTTCTATACTTACAATTTGAGGTTTCGTGTAATAAAGCTCAAAACCACGAAGATTGGGAGTTACTTTTGCATATATGTATGCTTGGCGGATGAGTTTAAACCGAATTTGCACCTTCATATACTTCTCACCAACTTCCGTGTTTGCAACATAATTTTTACGTTATAGCGGCATTACCGACCCATGAACTTAAAGGACTAGGGCAAGCCAAATAGTTTAGAAACAAAGAGGAAAGATATCTTGCCGCGCATGATGAATATCCCATCCTTGAGCTTACGTGGAGAGTCCAAATAAGAGGCATGAGCCTACTTTTTGCGACTAACTTGGGATACACATAATCTCTGGATGCCTTTATGCACATAATTCAGGTCATGGATGCAAGTGTTATACAAGAATTTCACGTGGCAAAGGGCGGCTCCTCTTGACCAAGAAGGTCGCTTTTCTGGCTGACCACCCATTTCACGTGGAACTTATGAACTACATCAAGCGACAAGCTTCCTTAAGCAGAGTTGTAGGGCCGGTGTTGTCCTTCCATGTTCGAGGGTTCAGAAGAAGAAAGTGAAGACTCGAGGTGGTCCATGTGATTGAATCTACCTTGGACCAACCATCAATGAAGCGAGAATGGCAATGAGGTTTTGTGGGCGAAAAGACTAGCGAGAAAATGACTTTGGAGATGACACATATATGTAGTAATTTTAATACACGGTGATAGAAAGTCATGCACGGATCGGTTTATAGTGCCAATTTTGAGTTGATGAAATTAGGAAGTTATACATAAAAGAGGCCAATGGATCCAAAGTGGGAGCTGGCATTGTTTTGCCTCAATAGAAGCTTTCATTCTTCAATTCATGAGCTCGGCATTGGTACAAGAAAGAAATATGAGAAAAACACACTCTTTGGCCATGTTATTGTATTAACATGTTGATATTCATTAGTCTTAAATTCTATTCTTTTGCTGGAAGCACCTTTATGCATCTAAATGCAATAATGGGTTGCATTTGGACCAATAATTGAGCTAATTATGATAGTCCTCTGTATTTATTGTTTCATGATTTGCATGAGGCGTATTTTGATTATTGTTAAAAATTACGCTTAAAAGGCAACAAAGAACTATAATAATACAGAGGAATATAAACCAAGTTGCACTTTAAAAACTAGACACGTTTCATTCTCACTTGAAAATCGATTTGTTACAATAAAGCAAAGGCCAACATGAACCTCACGGATTGGCCTTGCTCTTTGTTGTTTGGTCTAGGTATAAATGGTTTATATATCATGTCCAGAAAGAAACGGCCGATCATCGTGGCACGGTTTCTTCCTTCAAACATTGTAGTAAATGTTAAGTTGGCCGCCCTGATATCCCTTTCAATGCATAGTATACATTTATGGCTTAGCTAGCCCAACAAAGATTTTAGAGATTGTTAAATAATATGTGTGCCTTATGCAACCTCCTATATTGAAACACGTATTAATATGAAAGATAATAATGAGGGGTTTTTTTTGTGTTTTTGCGGTTTTTTCACTAAGGTTTTTCCTATGATTTCGTGATGTATTCAAATGGATATCTTAATGCGCGACATCTAGAGTGCAACCATTTCGAGCCATTGATTTTAGCCTTTTTTTTTCAATGGTCAACAACCAATGGCTCACAACAAAAGCCCTTTTTTTGTGCGTGTGGTGCATAATGGTCAACAACCAATGGCTCACGACAAAAGCCCTCTTTTTTAGTGTGTGGTGCATAATGGGCACATGAAGGGCTTGAAAACCAATGGCTCAAACAAAAAAGCCCTTTTTTTTGTGTGCGTGTGGTGCATAATGGTCAACAACCAATGGCTCACAACAAAGCCCTCTTTGTGTGTGTGGTGCATAATGGGCACATGAAGGGCTTGAAGGGCGCATGTAGTGCGGTTCCCCGCCGGCAACACATTTCTTATCATAACTTTTTTGATCAGAGCTCTGTTTGAGATGATTTTTATTATGTTGGAAAGCACTCTCCGAGATCTTTTTGATAGTGTATGATATGGATATGTTTGGTTAAGCTATGTATGCTAAAACAGCAATTTTTCGGCCGGGTTTGGTAGGCTTTCACATCCTACCGGTGATTATCTGAGGATGCGCTATTGGATATTGTTTTATGGCTCATCTCGAATGAAGCTTGCAAAAATTACCATGCATTTTTAGATTTTGAGGCGGTTATAAGCAAATTCCAAGGCTTCTAGATCCTTGTGCTAACAAGAAAAGTTTTCCACTTTAGTTTCTCACCACAAGAATCCTTGGAGGACAAAGGTCGCTTTTAAATTCAGGTTGAAAAATGTTTGTATATGGGTGTTGCAAACTTTATGACTTTAATAATGGGATCAATCTGCTCTATCTTTATGGTAACTTTTACTTATGTTCTATTTGTTTTATTGTGATGAAATTCAAAAGCTACGAAAGCCTCAAATGAATTCTAGTTTTTTTTTTTTTTGAATTCTAAAATTTTTGTCACACCGGGAGGGATGACGTCCCTAAGGCCCAGAAAGGCCAAAATTTTTTTTTGCAACACAAACTATTAACATCCAATATATAAAAATTAAATCCCCAACACATAACAACCAACACATAACAACCATTGACATTAACAACCAACACATAACTACCATTGACATTAATTAACACAACCATTGGGTCCAACACATTTAAATTAAAATCCCTTAAACCCCCTTTGGTTTGGGTGCATATTCACCGCGGGTGGCGAGGGCAGCGTGAGCCCTCATAATTGTATTTTGCCGTCTTGAAATCAACACCATATAGTATTCCGCTTGAAATCTTATAGTATTTTGCAAATCTTGTTATACAAGATAGCAAATTTTGTACTTTGCGTGCCCACAAACGAGGAACTTTACGACGGTGTAGATTAAGGAATAAGGGGTGAATATGCCTATCCAGCGGCTCGCCCTCGAGTCACCCCGTGTGAATATGCACAACACAACATCAAACTCAAACTCAAACTCTTTTTATAATTTGACCAGGGAATCAGCGTCCATCCTTTATGTTGCGTATGTCACCACAATCATTAGATGACACCATAGCCATGCACAATGTATCCCCAATTAGTGCCTCCATTTTACCACATTGTGGACACTCAATTTGCAAAACAAACTTATGTGCCTCAAGATGGCTCCTACTTAGTTTTACCACCTATCCCCTATAGTTATAAGCCCTACACACCTACATGTCATCTATAATGTCAATTATATATGGTTATGCCATATGCCCATAATTAGTAATACATCAACCATTAAATGGTTGCCTTCCATATATTATGGCTTCACACTTATATAGCATTCTCACTTTTCAAATTTGAACACATTAATAGCCTATGTAATGTTTATTTCTAATTCAATTTACTTACTACACAAAGATCTACCAATGTATGTAGCTATGCCCGACTTAAACGATAAGGCAGATTCTAGTATGCTATAATACAATGATATTTTGTTGATCGGGAGCATTTAGGAAAATAATTGAAATACAAAGGGCTATTTTGATAAAAATACATAAAATATAGGGGCATTTAGGTAATTTTTTCTTTTTTTTTTCACTTATTTCAAAGAATTTTTTGGGGGATGCCGATGGAATTTTTTAGGTGACTTTTAGCACTCAAAAACTGAAATGCCAACAAGAAACAATTTCGGTGATTTTTCCTCTTGTTCATTTCATTATGAGGGGTAGCGTATTAACCAATATTTAGCCTTTATTGCTCGGGCGTTTAGGATGCATAAAAAGCTAATGTAATACGAGGGCTTAACAATTTCTTATATGATTTAGGGTTTAGTTGTAGGAGAAGCCGAATTCATTAGTTAGAGAAAGTTGGAATTCTCATTTGAGATTGAAATATGTTGTAGTGGTAGGATAAAGCACTAAAAGTTCTTTACGAGGACCTCATTGGTCAAGCAAAAACATGCAAAAGATATTGAACAAAGCGCGACTGCGATAGTTTTGATCATGAAGGACCAACATATGTATTTTTTAAGGCACATTTATATAATAAATATACCAATTTCAATCAATTTTGTTTACGATGGGCTTGCAAAGATCGCCATTGCGATCTTCTAAGACAAAATATGAGTGCACCTCATGACAGATGTACATGTTTATTTATTCAATTTAATGGACCTAAGTAATGATTGTTTAACAGAAATACCAAATAAATTTACAACATTCTAAACAAGTTTTATTTTTTTATTTCGGAAACATCATTGCAAACAATTTGCTCTAAAGATTAATGCGCCTTGTTTCTGTGTTATTTGTGCTCAAAAGAAATGCAATGGCGATTTGGTGGACCGGAGAGAGACTGTAAAGCATCCCTATAGGAAGCAAGCAGGATTTCGTACAATTCATAAAGGAAACAAAAAAGAAGAAAATCTGTATAACCAATGGGCTACAGATCTTACCTAGAAATTATGGCGCAAGGGGGAAGGAGTGCCTCAGTCTGCTACTGGCGATGAAGCATGTTTCAAGTCCACGTTTTGGATTCTAAGCATCCAAAATGTCCTTTAACACTTCTCTCTTGCCTATTCTCTCACTAGGGTTTTGATTCCAGTGCCCAAATTGTTATGCAAACGACGTTTTGAGTCCCTGTGTTGGATTCTAAGTATCCAAAATGTCCTTTGACCAATACTTCTCTCTTGCCTTTTTTTTTTAGGGTTTTGCTTCTAGGGCCCAAATTGTTGTGCAAATGATGTTTTTGAGTTCCCATTTTGCATTCTAAGTATCCATACGCCCTTTGGGCAACACCTTTGCTTTACCCTAATCTGCCTGGACCCGATTGACACACCTTAGCTTGACCATGGCCACTTACATAGCTCCCTTTATCCTGACCCCAATTTGGATGGAGACACCCATCAAACCACAACCCAACCCTAAACACCCTCTCTCCCCAAAGACCCGGCCTCATGCCCAAGAGCCCACCCGCGGCGGCGACCATTAGCATGATGAGCTTTCACGAGAGGACTAAGTGGACCGTCTACCACAAAAGCGGGCGGAACAAGACGGCAAAGGCAAGGGAGAAGCCTCTTCCATGAAAATGGAGGCGAGCAAAGGCTCAATGAAAGCTCGATGGGGTGGTTGGATCGCTTGCTTCAGTCCGACGGCAAACCGGGCATAGAGCGGATGCATTCTTTGGTTCATCAGTTTAGATCGGTCTCCCTCTCCGAGCCCCGGGCGAGTTCACCGAGTGAGGGCTTTAATGTGGTGTCTCTTGGAGGACCGAACCAATAACGGGTTCTCCATTACGCTTGGGCGATTCACGGGCGGCTTCCTCTTGGGAGGACTCTCCCTCTTTTGCACCGAGTTGGTGGCGACCAGTGTCCTCGACATGTTAGCCCTAAGACAAGCTTAGGTGTAGCCGCAATCAGTTTAACCTTAACAAGCATCCTCAACTTCTTTAACCTTGTTATGCGTCTCCATGGCAACACTTTTTAACTTCTCAACTTTTTCTGACTCACCTTCTTTGGACCTCCATATCTGGACTTTAGCCACTTAGTATCATAAACTTTAGGTTTGGTTTTACCATGATATTCGTGTACAAGGCCTTGGACCTGTGCTTGTGCTCAAATATCCATTGGACGTATCGCATAGAAGCCATCCATGATATTGGAACGCCTTATTAACACCCGGCCTCGGACTCTCATATGATTTCGAGCACCCCTCCCTTACCAAATGCGTCATTTGCGGATTTTTAGTGATACTAGCCTGCATAAGTTGGGGCTTGTAAGTATTGAGAGGAAGCTTATATCGCACGAAAGCCCTGTCTATAGTGTCTTCTACATCCAGTTGAAACTCGTCCAGATTTTTGGACGACACCTCCATGTCAATGAGAATTCCGACTGTATGCATTCTCCGTGTTCCTGTCTCGGCAAAGTACAGACATAAGTCCTTTAGATGATTCGTGCTAGAGCCAGGGTGGACATTACCTATCTCGATGCACTAAGTATATTTGTCAGCTACTGGTATTACTTCATCCGGCACCACGTTGATGCTCGCAAATAGTTCTTTCTCTTCACCTATCTTTGCATCGGCTACGGCTTCTACAATTCTTGGTCCAGGTCCAACTACCCGAGCAGTCTATTTTGTCCTCGCCATAACTCATGCATACCAGTAAGACGTCTTAGAATAGACGGGTAGTAAGGATAGAAAAAAAAAAAAAGATAAGGCATCCCCTTGGGGCCAAAACCAGGCAAACTACCCAATTTGCCCGGGGGCATGCATAGAAAAGTTATTGCTGAGAGTCTCCCATTGGGGCCAAATTGGGTGCCCGCCCACTTTGCCGGAGGGGCTGCAAGGTAAGGTCGGCCGATGGTCCCCATTGGGGTCAGGGAACCTACCGCCTAATTTGCCGGGGCATGCAAGGCAGGTGTTATTGTTGAGGGTCTCTTTATTGGGGACAAATTACGCCTACCAATGGCTCTGGGCGGGGCATGTGCGTCGATTAGTGGTCTCATTGGGGCCAAACTAGGCGCTTTGCTCCACTTGTCTGTGGGCATGGCATGAAAAGTTATTAGCCGAGGGTCTCCTTATTGGGGCCAAATCAAGCCACCCACTTGCCCTGAGGGTACGCACAAAGAAGGGTCGAGGCCGGTGGTCCCCCATTGAGGCCAACCGAGTGCCCGGCCTACCCCAGTTCACGGGTTTGGGCAGGTAAGGTTATGGCGCCGGTGGTCCCCATTGGGGCTACAAACCGGCTTCCCGCTTGCTGTGGGGTATGCATGGTTAGGCTGGGATGAAGTGTACATGTATGGTCGCAGGGCTGCGAAACAAGGGCTGGGTTTAGTGTCACCTTATGACAACAGAATATTAGTGCTAATGCCTCGGCCCCTCCACCAGGTGCCAAGGACCACCACGCAGCTTTTCGTGGTAACTACAAGATGCACTGGCATGCACAAGATCCAGCATGCATTGTTTAGGATGTGGCAAGCATTCTATCAGTCTTGCCGAGAGACAATACAAATGGCGAGGGCCAAAAATAGTCATGCTTACCTTTGCCTCCTTTTGTGGGGTGAGATTCCATCAGCGGCTACATGTCTATTGCAAGAAAACATGCGCCCGATTGACGGTGGCAGGCGATCAAAAGCGAAAGGTGCGAACTCACAGGAACGGGAAGGCGACAAAGGCAGAGATAATCAAAAGGTGTCATAGAACATAGGGGCTTTTAAAGGGGCCATGCATGGGCCCTTCATGCATGCATGACAACTATCGTGCCTTAAAATTAATGGACCTTTTCAATAAAATGGACCATTTTGAATAAATGACCATAAGGAATTAAATGTGGACCTATTTTATTAAATGCACAGGGAAATTCGAATTTCAAATATCCCATTTAATGCACATTATGCACATTATTCCACCATTCCATGCCCACCTTGGTGGATCCCTACATCTTGTCCTCCATGACCTTCCATCTTTCCCCAATACATTTTTCAAATTTGGACCGAGGGGGGAGGGATTTCTTTTTAAAATGTAAACGCATTTCCATCCCTTTCGTTTTCTACATATTACTCGCTTGGCCAAACAAGAAGCTCCAAGGTGCCCAATCGCCTTTCAACAATCTCATGGTGAATCAATCCCAAAGGTTTGTGCCCACGTCTTTTATTCCCCAAAGCTCGAGGTTAATTTTTACTTAAAATAAGTTCCAAGGGCAATTTAAGTTCTTTTTATTAGTTTTCATGCTTACCCAGCGTGAGGCATGCTATTGAATAGGACCGGGGATACAGATGGACCATTTGTCTTCTTCATTTCAAGACTCGCTTTGATGTATTCTATAGAAGTTGCCATGTTGACCAAGTTGAGCTCAAAATTTCGCTAATGAGTTGTTCGAATGGGATTACAAAGTTTGCTAGCCTCCCATTGAGTCCCTACCGGCCGCAGGCGGTTAGATTGGGTTTGAAACTCACTTCGAAGATTGGCCTTTAGCTTCCCGCGGGTGTCAGGTCCCTTTGCTTGTTTTGTACATTGCTTGCATGTGTGCACGCTAGTTAGAGCAAGGCCCCCTCCAGTTCCCCAGTGCATCTATGGTAATGTGCAAACAAGGCCCCCTCCCCGAGGAGGCTGGGTGGGAGCCCAAAAGGTTCTGGAGTGCATCCATCGTGATGTGCAACAAGACCCTCCCGCCCTACCCTCTCGGGGCCAATGTGTTTGGTTCAAAATGGTTACAAAGATTGCCCCGTGATCCTCTCCAAGCATCGCCCTTCCTTGGTATTCTCTATGTTGTTTTTTTTTTTTTAATTTCTGCAATGCTCCATAGAATTGCAGTACCGCGTTGTTTGTATCAAAATCGATCCGGGTTGTATCGTGTTTCAGCCTTCGAGGCTATTTAGGGGGCTTTGATGTGAAGCCTATGTGCATCCTAACGCCTTCTAATGATCAAAATTGTGCATAGAAATTGCGCGAGGGCTATTCCACATATCGTAGGGGATCGCTGGAAAGATCTACGCTTGTTCTTGGCGGGAGTTCAGGTCAAAATGATGTCGAGCAAATAGGCATTGTTATTGCAATGTGGGAAGGCAACAAGAACCAACGTGCAAAGACGCTTTGATATGTAGCATCGAGGACACTCATCGACTTCAATTCTTCGAGTATTTTTTGAAGTGGAGAAACTAGGATCCATTAATGATGACCCGCTAGCAAGGCTAAACAAGCCGGCCATTGAAAGAATGTACCCACACCGGTAAAGGGCTTTACGGGAGTTTGCCATCTTATGAATCATTGTCCTCGCCGTATAAAACGCCAACAGAGATATTCTAGTGGGTTTTTCTACATGTAGAAAAGGCTTATCAAAATGATAAGAAAACTTCCAAGGATTGCATTGAAGGCCAAAAGCAGATGAAAAAAATGCCTTCAAGATTGATACTAATTGGCTAAGGGCAACGCCAAGAAAAGAAGTGTGAAACCAATACCGCGCTAAAGTAAAACTTCAGCTTCAAGATCCATGCCAAGGAGCCCACGCTTGTCATTGAGCCATCCGGGCTGTGGTCAACCCGACTCAACCCTAGCCATGAAGGCCCCAAAGACCCCCTAGAAAAATCTCCACGTTTCAAGATCAAAGTGCTACTTCTGCCGCATTAATAGCGATGAGAGCTCCCAAACAGCCCAGCTTCCTTAAACACCTCCTTCGGCCAAAGGTGGGTCTCACATGCTTCTAGGATGGCTAACTCCAAGAAGAACTCCGGGACTTGGAGATTTAACTCGAGGAAGAGAAGAAGATATAGAAAGCAAAACGCGCCTTAAACTACAGAGCGCTTAAAACCATTCGATATCCGGGATGGGCATAAATTGGTTTATCAAAATTTCTATTTTTTTATCAGGAACTACCCGCAAATTTAACCCATAGAATGCTGTCCCAATGACCACAAAGCATTATTGGTTAGAGCTTTGCTACAAGACCCATTTATGCAGGTGCTTGACACCCGTGATGTTGTGCCACACCTTGCATTAGAAAAATAAATAAAAGCATCCTCAAATTGGGCCATGGGAATTTCCCACCGTGAAATTGGGTGCCTTCAATTGGCCACATGTTTTTTTTTTTGGGGATGGGGGGGGGCTTGCTTGCTTGCACATTACCTGATGCATCTCCTCAGGCAAATTGGGCAGCCTCAATTTGGAGCTTGCTTGCACATTGCAGGATCTGATCCCAAGGCAAATTGGGAAGGCACTCCAATGCTCCTGGCCACCACCGGCCGAGAGGGGTGGCTTCACATTACTGATGGACAAATTGGGAAGGTTTCAATTTGGAGCTTGCTTGCATTGCACTCCCATGGGCAAATTGAGAAGGCACCCAATTTGCCTCCTCCTCCTCCCCCTCCCCCTCCCCAGAGGAATCTGTTTGCATATTTAATGATGCACTGGACATGGTTTGCTGAATCGAATGGCTGCCATACTGATGGAGATATCATTATATAAATCAAAGACAGGGTTAGATCTTTAAAGTCTTATACAAACTCTTCCCTCAAGAGCAAAAGTACATGGTTTCAGAACTAAGCTTTAAGGAGCAATCTGGGCCACTCAACCCATCCAGGATTGAGGCAATTTTCCAACGCTGCATTGATCACCAGCTTCTTCTTTAGTCAGATCATTCTGGAATACAGCTAGTTACCTTTAATGGTGGCCTCTGCTAAGAGGTAGCAATAGCTCGATATCTCAAGCAACTTCCACGCTCAGCAAAATAAATGCTTTTCTCCCTGGTTTGATCAAACCTGGGATTAGTTAACTCGTATTTGATGCCGTGGAATGAACTCTGTGGAGGGATCATTTCTGTATGCAGCTAATGGGACCTTCTTAGTCAAGCAGGTCGGATTCTGGACACTCCTGTGCAGAAACTGCATCAGATGCCTGAAAGGGCAATTGCAGCAGAGGCTTTGCATACGGACTTGGTTTAAAGAAATTTTTCCTTCCCCTATCCGGGTGGCCGCTTCTAATCTTCTATATCCTGTCAATTCCTCTTTTTTCCTATTGCGCTATTGCTCACCATTCCTGATCCGCCAAATCGTCCCCTATGCAATACGTTGACCATCAAATATTTCATTTTAGATCCTTCTTTAATACAAAATATCTTTCCATCTTAAGGATTGTTTTCTATATCAGCTGCCCCCTTTGCTCAGTCTTGTAAACCATTGAAGTCATATGCCCCATTGCCTAATCCCTTTGCTATTGGACCACTCTCAGCATGCTCCATATCAATTCCATCCTTCTTAAATAAGATCGCCCATTTATCTTTCTAATGCACTTGAGATGGGTCCATCCTTCTCAAGGTGATCAAGCCCTAATCAAATTGCATCAAGGGTTCCTTATAATCCCAAACTTAAGAAATAGTTATGGAATATGTAGCAAAATAACAGGGGTTCCGTGGGGATTTGATATAGATATAATTTTGAAACCATAGACCATATCCCTAAAACAATTCAATGCTATTATAAAAAAAAAAACATAGATTTAAGATAAAAAATAGTCACATTAGCTCACCGGTTAGATTGGTTAAAGTAGTCTTATTAGATATTGAGTTATTTTTGGTAGAGGTTCAATCTCAGATTTATTTCTAAAAGCTTAAGTTTAAACCGTGACAGAGGCTCTGGAGTATACCATCAAAACCTTAGGCAAACTCAGATTCTACATCTTTAAAAATCATAGGCTGCCCCAATCATAATTGAGCATAATCTAAAACGAGAGGTGTCCAGAGCTCTAACATATAATTGGTCCGCCGATTGATGATCCGGACGACCGGTGGTAGTAAAGGATATATCCTTGTACCTCCGGGCATGGGTATTGCTTTGGTTGTATCCTCCATGATACAAAAGATCTCCACGATGCCTCAATCATTGTATCTCGATGATATCGTTGTAAATTTGTCGCCTATTGCTACAACTACAATTACCATTCTTCAAAAATTTACATCTAATGCACCATGCTTAATAGTTTAATTTTCATTCCACACAAAAAAATAACATACAAATCAAATCTTACAAATCTTATCCTAAGAGATGCAAATTTTACTATTTTACCCGTGAGTCTCATTTGACACCTTTGATCTTTTGGACTTCATTTTGCCCGCTCCTCATCTTGAAGTGCTTACACCTTTCTTCCGCCATCGCCAGCAATTTTAGAGGTCTCTGTGCATATCTTCCGGGTTTGGGGACCTTCAATAGCATGCATTTGTACACACACATTCCTTTGAGGTTTAGGTGTCTTAACCTTTAGGATCCCTTTCCAAACGGAATCCCTTTAGGTAATAAGCTTTTCCCCGCGATCTATAACAACCTCCCTTTGTTCCTTTGTTTTTCCGGTTCACTTGGACTTCCTCTTCTTTCGCTTTTTCGGAACCATTACCGCTAAGCCGCTATTTTTCCTCTTCTTGAAGTTTTTGGAAGATTCTTTATTTTATTCTTTTATTTGTTAATTTTTGTCCTCTTTGATCTCAAGTGTCTTTCATCTAAAAAATCAAATTTCCTAGATTTTGGATCTATTTTTTCCGCCTGAATAATGCTAGTTTTATAGCTTCATCTAAGTCTTTATGATGAAATATTTCCATTTCCTCGCATAGATATCGCCCCTACATCCACGACATATTTTCTCGTAAGCTCTTTTCCCATCCGTGATTCTATTAGTGCCGCTTAAATGAGTGAATTTTAGAAGTGTAGGACTGACTACTCTTAGCTTCCCCGCTTCATACGTCCCATTCCCTACGAGCTCATCGTGGATAGTTAGAGGGTAAACAATGCGCTTCAAATGCCGCTTTGAACTTTTCCCACCATGATCCCGGATCACATCCCCGTCATTTTGCCACCATGTTTGGGCTTGATCTTTAAATAAGTGTCCATGGCTTGCGCTAGCTTTTCCACATCCGTTGTCGTTCGCATTAACGCTCAAAGAACTTTTTCCCACCGACCGATGAACCTCCATAATCTTGATGTGCTTTTGTGTCTCCCCTTGAAAGATCCGCGATGTCCTTTCTAACCACTTTCAGCCTTAGGTATATGGGGAGGAGTTAATGGTGGAGGACCATTAGGCAAAGGGAGGTTGCAAAGGTTGCGATAAATATCCGAAGGAAGCGAGATACTGCATTGACAAAGAATCTAATTCTGTCTGCCATACTCTTTGCCGATCGCTAGGCATAGGCAATGCTAATTGGGATGCAATGTAGCCGCATTAGACAAGGCTTGCCGATATTGTGCTTTGGTAACATTGAAGGCTGGTCATTGATCGTATGAGGATCGCCTCAGCCCGATACCCCTTCATATGGTTTAAGGAATCTTAACGGCGCATGGGCTTGAACACCGCTTATATAAATCAAAGACAGAAGAAATAGACCTTAAAGTCTTATACAAACTTCTTCTCAAGAGCAAAAGTACATGGTTTCAAGAACCAAACTATGGAGCATCCAGCTTCCACCCAAATCAATCCGTGGATTAAGGCAATTTCAGGTTAACACAGACATTGGATCAATGGGTTCTTTCTTTATAGTCCGAGATCCTTCAAATACGCTAGCAATAGCCTTTAATGGCCTTCAAGAGGCAGCAATAGCTCCGCCATATTTGGGCTAAAAGTCCACGCTCAGCAAATAAATGGCTTTCTCTTATCGGATTTGATCAAATCGGATTAGCAGAGCTCTGATTTGATGCCGCGAGGAAACTGCGGAGGACCGGATTTTCAGCAAAGAAATGCATCTTCTAGCTTCCCCCGTTGGTCGGATTTGAATACCGACAGCAGATCCGACTCAAGTCGAGGAGGGAGCAATCATGCGCAGTCGGATGCCTTTGGGACTGGTTGAAAAGAAATCTTTTCCTTCCCTCTATCCGTGCCGGCCTCCTCTATATCCGGTTCGAATCCTTTTTCCTATTAAAAGCATGCTCACCTATTCCGATCCTCACACAAATCGCCCCTTTTATGCAAATATTGTTGAATTACCAAATATTTCCATGCATCGCTTTAATACAAAATATCTTCCATTCTTTAAGGATTGTTTATAGTAGCATGCCCCCTTGCCTAGTCTTGTAAACCATTGAAAGTCATATGCCCCATTGCCTTAATCCCTTGCTATTGACCACTCCCCCTAGCATGCTCCATATCACACTCCATGGCAACTGCCTAATTTGGCTCCTGGAGGGAGGCTGAGGGGCTTGCTTGCACATTACCATGGATGCACTCCGTGGAAATTGGCCATATGAAAACTTCATCAAGAAAGGTATTTGCATTTGCATATGGACTTGCATCCCGCAATGTGTCGCTTCCATTTTGAGTATGGAAAGGAGAAGGATGCATTGATCCCCTGCCGATCGAGTATTGGCATTTGTGATGGGTGAATCTAGGCCGATCGGTGAGAACGGAAGTGAAGCTTTGGGTATTACAAGGGTTTGATGGCAAGGGTAAGAAAAGAATTGAGATTGAAAGGGCCAAAATCCATATATGCACGATGACCTTTATTTTGGTAATGGCTCAAAGACAAGGGTCGAAGGGTTGACTTTGACTTGCACCTGTGGGCAGCACATATTGTATTACTTGGTTGATTTTGCTAGTAAGCACTCCTACGCGAAGTCGATAGGAAGCCTGGAACAACAAGGTAGGCATCAAGAATGTGCGACTATTTGAAACATTGCGCGTTGAGTAGCCAATGAGAGACAAACACAAAAATTTGATTTGGCCCAACTGCTTGACACCGGGCAAGGGAGCAGTTTTCATTGCTCTCCAATGTCAGTGGCACTTAGGGCCACAATTGAATCGATTGATTCTTTCAACTTGTCCACTCAGTAAACGCCGGCAAAGAGGGGCCAACCGGGTGCTAGTCAATGCTTAGCTGCATATCCTCGTTATTTACACTACACCTAAATTTACATTCAACATTCATGTATATAATATTCAACAAGTTATTTATTGTGTGCTTGTTTTATATGTCGCAGCTCTAACAAAAATTATAAAGACAAGAAGTCCAAGCACACCTGACAACTCAAGACTATTATGTCTCATTAACAACATAACGAGAATGACCAATCTCCTTCCAACGCGGCACATCGCATGCCAGGAATGCCTCGCGATGACTTTTAGTGCCTTCAAGATTTGATGACCCCTCTCCATTCTTACAAAACATGGAGAATGAGCTAGAATTGTCGCCGCCTCTCAAGAAGTGGAGAGAGCAAGATAACATGTAAAGCGACGAGTATCGCACGGCCGATTTAAGGCCGCGGTAAATGGAAGACATATCTAAGAGAAAAATTGCACCATCACGAGGCATAATGTAGCCGCCGAGTCAGGACCGTGCTACGAGGATGTGATAACAAATTTGACGAATGAGTTCTAAAGAGATTGGCCTAATAAGAGGGGTAAGTACAAAGCCTTCGAGTGCAAGATTGCCGGCAGCGACAAAAAGCAAGTGGAGTGGCATGTCCAAGGAAGGACACCCCACCCCACAATCGCGGAGTTCAAGAAGAGTTTTATGCGCATAAGTATACTATGAGCTTGTGAAGAAAAAGTGCCCCAGAATTCGCGCCGCGAGAAAATGGAGGCAAAGAAGCAGAGTGGCAACACACAAGAGGGTTAAGCTATCGAAGATAGTAGTGAGGCGATGGTGCTACTGCCACCATTGAGACACCCTCGTTGTCGACGCCATTCGACTTTTGAAGTGGCAGGGTAGCTCTACGGAGCCATCAATGAGCTTGTACACTGGGCCCACTAGAGAATGAGAAAAGTCGAACCTAACCCTTTTGAAGAGAATCATTTTCAAGGACCGTGTCGATGGATATGAGAAGATGGCAACCTAATTAGAGGACACTAAAGGGGCTAGTGGCATTGAATAAAGAGGCGACAAATTCCAAGTGAAACAACTATCACTTACACAACCTAATAAGATCACGACTGACTTTTTAGCGGACTTCTAAGGCCACGGTATACCCCCACCAAGTAATACTTGTATATGAGGGAAGAGCATTAAAGGCCACCGACTATTGACATTATGTGTGGTACCGGCAACCCTGACACAGGCAAGGTATACTCCTAGGTGTGGGCATCGTGATGCATGTGTGTGATGTTATTGATTGATGTTGCAAAGTTGCTTTGTCCAATGCAAGACGGATGGATTTTTCCCCGAATTGCAATATGCCATATTGAATATGCAAGGTCGCGATGCCATCTTTGCCACAACTAGTCGCCCCGAGAGAGATGGGCAAATGCATACCTTCGAAAGTTATCACAGATGGAATTGTGGGAGGGGAGTGGAGGAGTCACAAGGAGAGAGGTAGAAAGCCGTGACATTAATCATTCCTACCCAATCCGTGGCCAATACTGTGGTGATTGGATTGATCCAACTAAGTCCAATGAAAATAATATTGAATATGTAGCAAAATAACAGGGGTTTTGTATTTTGCACGCTTTTTTTTCTATGGTTTTTATAAGGGATTTTGATGTTCAGATTTCGGGGATGTACTAATGTGCTAGATTCAGAGTGCCATACCGAATTTTAATTTTCGCGGCCTCCATCTTCAATGGTCCACCTATGAATTTTAAAGCTGAAGCAATTACGCGTGCTCCCAAAAAATGCATTTTAGGGTTCTATGGTTTCGCGGCTCCCAACCAGACCCGGACCTGGACTATTGAGCTTTGGCGACAACGGGTCGCTTGTGTAGCCGGATGCTAGCTGTGTTTGCGTTAATCGCGGTTTTGTTCGTGGTTTTTGTGCAAGTTGATCCATCACGGATTTCTTTTGTGTAAATATAGTCCTTTGGGGATGCAAGCTTTAGCTCACATCGTTTTATTTGAGCTTTTGATTTCTTCCCCGCTTCATACATGTGCGCTTAAGTCCACACCACCGGCTATCACGATTTTTTTGTGCAAATACAGCCCCGCCAGCCTCAGCTCACGAGGCCTGTATTTTGGGTTGTGCACTTCGCCTTGGCAGGATCTTTAGCCAACTGCGTCACTTTGGTAATTCTCAAAAGAACCGGAAGGGACGGGAATGCATCACCGATACGGCTAATACCATGGATGCATCACCGCATTCACTCATTGGGGATGATTCAGCCCGCATTTTGGTGGCTTTCAAACCCACATGCGATCTCAAAGTGAAGCATTACAGTTAACATAGACCATAAGAGCCTTTATTTTAGCCCTTATTTGATTATAGAATTGAAGGTTTAATGTAGGGAAATGGTATCTGGCCTCGAAATTGGAGCCGAAAAGAAAGAGAGTTAGAAGAAATGCCCAAGTGCAAGGAGCGCTTGGTTAAAAATTTCACACACAGCACAGGGTAATTTCGTGGGATACAAGTTGCGAGGGAAGGAGTTGATTTGTGAGAGCACAACATAAATGAGATGCGTTCAAACTTTGCTCTGGTTTCATCTTATTTACAAGTCGTGGGTCAGAGCCGGGAAAGTGCAAACGAATTTCACATTTTGTTTCGTGACACCGATAGTCTTAATATGTAGTAGCAGATACTTTTTTATGGCTTGTTTTGCATATATTACACTTGGTGCTTGAAATGTGTCCACATGTCCTTGAGCAACCCAAGATTTCTAAGATGATCCGGGTGTGTAGGATCTCCATCCTCCCTCTTCCCTTTCTTCGTGAAGTTTAACACATGAAGATATTGTTTCAACATTTTTAAAATTGAGATATTTGGAGCCTAAATTGAAGCTACCGTAAGAAGTAAGGCACACGATTAGATATTGTTTTTTTAAGGTTTTGCATTTGCTTTGACGCTCGTGATCGAACAACATATCACAAGGTTCGTGACAAAACAAAAAGCTAGAAGAGAAATCATGCCCGAAAATCAATTGCTTCAAAGAACTAGACTATCATGTAAGTCAATGTAACGCTGAACACCTGTCACAACGCCAAGGAAGCTCAAGATAAATGTGAGCCGGCAATCCTATTAAATTTATTGGTAACGAAGAAACAGCTTTAGCTTTGATGGAAGAAATGATTTTAGCTTTTGATGCAAAGAGATAAGCTATGTAGGATCGTAATGAGCAAGAATGAGCCCAAGAAGCCCCCGTGGATTATGAAGAAGCCGATGCAAATGGAATCAGAATTTGCACATCCTTTATGAGCTTGAAAGCGAAGTAGCAAAGGCCCATCCAACCGGTCGGTTGTGCGTGGAGTTCTTTGAAAATGTTTAAGTGTGATATTTCTATTATGTTTATTTGTGTCCGGAAGCCAGCGATGTTCAAAAGTGACGCTTGTAGTGAAAAGTCCTTGCATTTGCAAACAGCTTGAGATAACTTCAATTCGTAATGGTGAACTTCCAAATGAGGAAGTCAATCACGATACAAACATGGTTATGTTCCTAATTGAAATGGATTAGCAAGGATTTTTTTAATTCTATTAATCAAAGTAGGGTAATTTGAAGTCTCGCTCAAGTGTTCCAAACTATTATAATACTGCTATTTTCAATAACTCAATAAATTTCTAAATAAAATGCTTTATAGCATATATAATTATATTACATTACGCTTTAATATTATAGTTACTCAAGTTTCATTTTTATTTAGCATCCATTTGTGAACCATTTCTATCGTCTAGAAGCAATGCGGATCATATGGTGATGGATCTTGAGTTGATGGTCACAGTAGCCTAGATAAGTTTTCGCGGTGAAGGAACCCACTTCCATTATCTTTGAAACGAACGTTTCAAAGGCGAAACAAAGCATATGAAAAGCACGCCGCGAATTGGATAATATGACACCTAAGATCATTTATGAGTTCTCAAAGCATCAAGAGGATGCGTAAATGCCAGTTGAAGGTGGTGTCGAGCAGCCACAGAATCGGGCAAGTAATAACATTATTAATGGCAAGCTTGGGCACGTGAGATGCCTGCTGATTTGGGTCCTACATTTCTTTTTGCCTTTGTTTGGTTCAAAAAAGCAATGAAATGCACGGGTTTTTGTACAAAACACGCTGGTTCTTCTTACAGAACCCATCCGATGAGACATACCAAGATGATAAGCTCCGCTGCATCCGCGCATTGCCAACCAAGGTTAGGTATGCCGCGGTAGACCTTATCCGGGAAGAAACCCCGCACTTCTACTGCCCATTGTGACGTAATCGAATAACTATCTAACCCACCGCTCGCTTCTATTAATATTAGTAATGCCCGTGCCCACCTTATTGGTGAAAGAGTATGAGATCATACCGTCCATTACCCCCTATTCCCCCGCCAATTCCTAACCATGCTTTAGCGCGAAAGAAGAAATTCCCTTCTAAGAACAAATCTTCATGGATAGGACGGATTTCATACCGTGCATAATCGCCAGGAATAATGATCACCAAAGATTCACTCCAAAGAATCGGGAAAAATCTCATCTATATCCGACGGCCACAACCTCTTTCATCGATGGATCCTGAAATGCCGCTTATGAATGGGCTTTAACATCGCCAAAGGTATGTTTTCATAGCAAGAAACCTGGATCCATGGTTAATTTTGATTGCTTGGAGAATAAATGGCATAGAGCAGGGATTGCCGAAGCAAGAAAGCCCTGCCGCCATTATTTATTTTAATTTTCATTTATGCTTTTTTCTTCTATCGTGGTATGCTCACATCTTTTTTCGCTAAAAATATTAGGTTCAAAACAAAACCCAACCGCCTTTATATATAGCGTTTCATTTTATATTCCTTTTTATTTATTGCCGATAGTTAGCATAATTATATCGTTATATGTTTAATGTCTTTTATTTCACGCCTCGCTTTTGGGGTCCGGCGGGGCCAATTTTTGGTGATAATAACCAACACATAACTATTCGCTGACATTAATAAATATAACCATGGATCCAACACATTTAAATTAAAATCGATCCCCCTTAAACCCCTTTGGTTTGGGTGCATATTCACTGGGTGACGAGGGGGGCCGAGAGCCCTTCATAATTGTATTTTGCACGTACGAAATCAACACCATATAGTATTCCTAGCTGGAAATCTTTTATAGTATTTTGCTTAATCTTATTATACAAGATAGCAAAGCTTGTACTTGCATACCCCTACAAATGAGGAACTTTATGTACCTAGGGTATAGAATAAGGGGCTAATATGCCAATCCAACAGCCTCTCGATGCCCTCGAGTCACCCCGTAGAATATGCACCCAAACCAAAGGGGTTTTTAAGGGGATTTTAATTTAAATGTTTGGATCCAATGGTTATATTTATTAATGTCAATGGTAGTTATGTGTTGGTTATTATATTCGTGAATTTTTTATCCTTCTAAGCCCCAAAAAAAATGACGCGAGAATATAAAAGACATTTAAAAAACGTAGCAATATGTGTTATGTAATATGCAAAGATTAAGAATAAAAAGGGAATATAGTAAAATGAGTCCTGGAGTAACCATAATATTAAAGAATGTAATATAATTATATATGATAACAAAAAGCATTTTATTTAGAAATTTATTGAGTTATTGAAAATAGCAAAGGTATTATAATAGTTTTACACTTTGAGCCGCAGAGACCCTACTTTTGATTAATGGTGAATAACGATAAACAGACAAAGATTAAATTTTGATTTTGAACATTTTATAATGGATATAAGGTGAATGATACAAATTCGAATTAAACCCATTGTTCAAAGAAGAAAGCAAGAATTAAAAAATTTTGGAACCCTTTCATGGAAAAACCCTTTGGATCAACCGCCATCTCTTTTACCTCCGGCTTAGTCTTTTTTTGTTTGTCCTTGATATCTAAAGTGCCTCCAGGGATGAGTTCGGCCACTCATCTTAGGTGGCACTTTAGATTAGTCAAATAGAAAATCTAAAGAGTGTAATTTTGGCTTAGTCTTTGTCCACACCCTTTTGAATATTGCCGCTAACCATGATTGTATTGTCCATGGCAAACAATGTGATTTCTGAATTTTTGTTACCCTATAGAAAGATTGAGCTTCCGCCTTTTTAGAGACTCTCTCGGCTTAATGTTTTAGTGTTTTTGCTAGGTTACATTACACCGAGAGGCTCTTAAATGGAGGTGGAGCGTAATTCATTCCTCTAGAGATGGAATTTCATGCAAGTTGCTATAACGCCGAGGTGAGAGCATTTCTAATTTCAAGCCAAAGTGGTGCCTCGAGCTTTGTCCATTCATATAGCGTCGTTAGGTGCCAAATCATGGAATATCGTGAACTCCCCGCCATTGATGGAGAACCTTAAGTAGCACCGCGGACTTGAAAATTAGAGGACGGTCCCCTGAGCTGAGTGGTAGATTGTACAAGAACAGGTAACAAGATTTTGAGTACTCTCTATTTTATTGTGGGCATGGATTATGCAATGAAGGCTAAGCTTGGCGATTCTGCGCTTGAAGTTCTATGAGATGATGGTGAGACTTCTCATGCTAGCATTCCTCGGTGGTATTTAAGGGGCGTCGGAACTTAAGTCCAAGATGGTTCCGACGCGGGCGAAGGGTTCAATGCACTTAGGTCGACCGAGGTGATGGTGAGATGATCGTGATGAGATTCGGCTCTCAAGGCGCGCTATAGGTCAATGCGTTCGAACACAAATATCACATGTGGATCATGTATCTTGCGGAATACCGGATCGTGATTCGCCTCAACCGGGTCCAGGGATGTTTGGCCCTTGGTATGAGTAGATTACTTATCGCCAAAGATTCCGGGGGCAGGGGAAAGCAATGTTCTTAAGCTTCCAGACGCACCGATCCGCAGAGGGCTCCTCGGGCACCATGGCCAATCGAGGTGATGGTGATGATCATGAGAAGATCTGCTCAAGCCACTTAGGCCTAATGTTGAATCCAATATCACATGTGGATCATGTATCTGGTGGTATAGCTTAGCGTAACTTGCAAATCCAAATTATGTTTAATGGAGCTTTGAGCCAAATTTTCCCTAGGGATGTTCTACCTCATTATGGCCATATTCTCATATTTTCGCTAGATCCCCTGCAAGCAATTTTTTTAACATTAATTGGGCCAGGAACGCATTTCCTTAATCATCCAATGGTAGCAATACATCAAACTTTCTCATATCATAGGAAATCAAGTCCCATATTTTGAGAACATCTTTTACATCATCCATTGCAGTGTGAGGTCCAAGAAAAGAGAAATGTCATGATGTAATTCAAATTCATTGCCAAATAACTCCACTAAAATGAATGAGTTCAGATTTATTTACGTATTGTAATTACATAAAGCTAATAACATTATTTAATGTATTCAACTATAAAGCAATAGCATTATTTAATGCATCTAATTACAAAGCAACAACATTTGTACTCTAATCGAAATTACAACTAGATCGACCTTTTACCACTTGCAAGATGATTATAATGAATGAAAAATTAACATATAAGATCGAAGCGCGCTACTGCATAATAACGCAATGGTGTGTGTTAAGTGAGGCATCAATGGTCTCCAACCAAGAACCCATTGATGCATTACTATCATGTTTTTATTAGGGGTATTGATCATTACTATCATGTTTTTATTATTAGAGGGGTGGTACGCCTTATTCGGAAACGTAAACGTAGAGTACCAAGTGGCTTTTCTTAAGAGCTGCGCGACAATGTGTCCCAAATCGTAGCCGCATTTTATTACATAAGATTGTCAAAGATATTTTGGGTGTATTCATGCGGTACATTGAGGTTTAATACCGCATAAAGTGGATTCTTTCATTTACGGTATTTTGTTCTTCTTTCTTCTGCTTTTTCCTCATCTTTGCTGTTACGCTTTGAGTGGTGGAAGGCTGCTGCCACCGTTGATAAGCGCTTTCACGGCTTCTCATAGCTTTGGCATCTTTCTTCCGTTGGCCTTCTTTCTATTTTATTCCGCTTTCCGCGATAGGGAAGGCGGCGACACCGTGGAGGCTACAGCCTTTGCCTGAAGCCATAGCTATCTTTCCAGAAGTTTCTTTTACGGTCTAAGCCCAGCGATTAGGAAGGCGCACGTTAGGGCCCAACTCATTAAATTTGGCAGATTTGTATGCCGCTTCACCACCGCCTCTTCGCCAAGATCCTCGACGTCAACCCTTCCCCGCTTCCAACAATAACCCTTTGTTACCGCGACCCATTTCTGCCCATTATTTCCCTTCCTCCACCGAATTCTCCTCTTCTTCGATCTATTCACCGCGTTCTATTCTGAGCTTTCCGGGTTGTCAGCTGGTTTCTTGTTCCTTTTTCTTTTCGAAATAATGCTGCACTTTTCGTGTCCCAGGTCTTCATTTCGGGTTACACTTTTGGAACAGTCTCGAGGTTTTGCATGTCTTCCCCATGGTTTTGCTTCAAACCTCGGGCAGCCTTGCTCTCGTAAGCCTCGCCGGTCTCCATGGAGCTCTTCTTAGGAAACGCACCGGAGCAAGTGTTCTTCAACCGCTGTTGAGTATGGATGTGGAGCGAAACTTCATCGGGTTCAATTCTGTGCTCATCATTCTCTACTACTTTTATTATTTTTGTTTGGCCGCTAATAGGTAGAAGCAGCCGATATTTCTCTCAATGGTTTAATCAAATGTTAGTAAGTCTAAGCAGGGTCTCCCCATCATCGAACTTTATCATCTTGACTTGTGTGTTTGAGGGTCCCCACTCCGCCCCCATGGCATATGCCAGAAAGCATAATGGCCCGTACAATTTTAATACACCCAAAAACGATAATACACCCAAGAACAAAATAATCTACATCGCGGTAAATGTCGTAGGATGTCGGGCATGTTATAGCCAGCCCCTTAACTGCAAAAAGCTTAAGTCCGCTAAGTCCACAAAAACGCCGTGTTTTTTGGGCGTATTGTACTTTGGCGCGGTTATAACATGTCAAAGCTAATGGGATACCGCACGGATATGCCCGTGGCTATAATTACGTCGGCGTCCGATATTAGGGTTCCTAATTTATGGTGATAACCGGATCTACACCGCCATGCATTGCAGCGGTATAGGCATTTTGTCACTCCTACACTGGTCGCCCGTGATCTCATGGCCCTGCCTGTTCAGTGATTTGTCTTAGCCAACTGGAGAAACCGAAAAGCAAATGCGAGCTCAAGGATCTGAATTCGTCAGTGGATTTAAAACGTCCAGTGGTAAATTGAGCAGGAAGCGTTGCAGAAGCAGATGCCGTGTACGACAATGTTGATGGCCTGTGGATGGCCCAAATTCATGCCAATTTCTTCTGATGCTCATCACCGGCCAGAGGATTGTCTATCCGAGGTTGGGATCGATCTTCTGCTTTGTCACTTGAATATAATCGGAGTTTTGGAACATTTTATCAGGCTGGCCTTCCATTCTGACTCTGGTCTTTTCGAAGACGATGAAAATTAAAAGGAATGGCATCTCTTTCATACAGCTAATTTTCATGTGTGTTTGGTTGGAAATGGTCACACTTGCCCTTGATAACCCTTGGGATTCAATAAGGTATCAGGACTATTGCTGGTCCATCACTTATTTGTGCATGGGCACACAAGTTCAGACTCAACATTAGCATGGACCAGCAATGTTATAGAGGATTGTGGACTTAAATCCAACCAGGCATCGCCAATTGCAGATGTGTCTTAGACTTCATATTACTGAATTTCAGTTTTCTATTACGAACTTATAAAAAGATGAAATTCTAAAGCAGTAAGGAAGGAAGAAATCATTATCAGATTTTGTAGGCAATGTATCAACCTTAAACTGATGGAAACTATGCATTTCTATTATCACAATTACTAATTAATGATGTATTCTTTAGGTTGTGAAACACAATAAAACGAAATAGAAGTTTCTTTTATGTATGTTATGTGTAATTGAGTTAGCTTAATTGATGTGTCAAACAAACAAACATGCTTTTTTTCCTTTGTACGTAACATTGATGGATTTAAAAGACTTGCTTGAAGCTTGTGATAATAAAACATCTTTGATGCAGCACAAAGTGAGAACAAAATCATGTAATGGGAATATCTGCCATCCGAGATGAAGTGTCCCCAAACCTGTAAGCTGTTTGAGGTTTGATGGAGGACTGGTCACTTATACTGGTGAGCTCTGGCTAGGTTTTTGTTTCTTCAGCCTCTCTCAATCAAATTACTTCCAATTCCTTGTTAAAATAGTAATCTAAGTTGTAATAGTAACTAAGAGTATAAACGCCTAAAGGCAAACCATCACATTATAATGAGGAAACTATCTACTATGGAATTTACTTTCTGTGGGAGACAGTCCTCAATGCATCATCTTCTGTATGTAGTATGAGATCTATGTACATAAAGTCCAATCCGTTGTCCCCTTTCTTGCATTGGAAGATTCTCAAACCAAATTGTCTTATTTGACTATAGAACCAATAGGAAACTAACATAAAATGACTAACTCCTGTCTTATGGTTCTTTTGGTAAGTTCCGCCGGAATATAACTTGGGATTCTAGGATGGAACATCAAACAAAGTAATTGGCTGTATGATCGAGCATCATTGGACAGAATTTCAAATGCTGCTTTTTTAATGAAACATGGTTTTGTGCAGAGACTTCTTCATTTTATCTAAACTTCTGTTAAACTGCCCATGCTGGAGAAAAAAAACATTGAGCTTTCTGGGAAGATAGTCAGCAGCCCTCACTTGTAGACCAATCTGAACCTATTATCGGCAAAATGTCCTTTTAGCTACTGTAAAACAGTTACCTCTTGGGTAGTTTTTCCATTTCTTTCCAATTTTTCGTATTATATAACCTGTGCAATTTAGCTTCATATTACGTCTAATTACAGGAATTTAATTGGTGATAATAATTCCATTTTTAGGGCTTTCTAGATGGGTCCATCTTCCTGGGAATACAGGCCAGCCAGGTATTTGTACTTTTTCTTTGTTCCGGAACCATTATGAATGCCAGGATTTTGACTATTAGCAATAGTCAACCTGCAGACAATGTGTCATTATTATCCTAGATGAGATACCAACCATCAGTGGAACCATCAAGAAAGCTTAAATTCAAAGTCTATTTCATCATCCACTTACTACGCGCTGAAATTCTTCTCCACTTGGCATTCTTTAATTGTTAGTTTATAATGATGGAGAATAGCCAGAACAGCAATCAATCGATTACCTCTGGGTATGCTGATAATTATTATGCCAAGAAGGTGGGCTGAATGTGTCATGCTGCTTATACAGCTATATCCCTGCACCAACAAAGTTGATTGCTGCTGGGCCGGCTGGTCTGGCATGGAGATTTTTAACTTGGCAGACAATGCCACACTTGTCCAGCATTAACTTTTTATTCAATGGGGTGAGGGTTTAGTAACGAGCTGGAGTCTTTTTCTCCCAGACCATGGTATGAGTTATGCATTAGCAATTGTGTCTGGATTGATTTTTACGCCCTCAATTGCATGCAATTTGTCCATGTTCTAGCATTCTAAGCGATGTTTTTCTACTTCAGTGTTCTTCATTTATACACCTAGTACATTATCAAGCGGTGACTCCTTCTAATGTGGTTCTAGGTATTCTGTTGAAGAGTGCCGGGGCTAACTCTATTTGTTGGACTCCTCTGATAACTCTATGGGTGAATTTGGCAATAGATGGCAGTTTTAGATGACTGGCTATCTGGTCCGTGTCTGACGCAACGCTTATGCACAAATAATGGGCAAGGAAGCTGGAGTAGTTCGCTCTTCCCAGATTCTAAGCTCCGGGCCAGGTGAAGCGTCAAATTAATGGAATGTGTTTGGCTGAATGATAGACTCCAGCATGCATACACCTTTATTGGAATGTGGATGTGTAACAAGATTGGTCAATTTTGCATTTGTTAAAAATTCCTTGGGGTATGAATGCGTTACTGGCTCAAATAATGTAATTATTTTATGGAGAAGATCGCTTAAGTTCTTATTGAGTCGATGAGGAAGAAGAACCAAAAGATTCAACACTTTATAGTCCCGCGTAAGCAGCATGCATGAATCCATTAAAAGATCCTGTATTGCTTACTATAGAAATTAACATTTGTAATTTGAAATGTAGCGCTACAGCAATCATATATCGGTGTCAGCTGGGTCATTAATGGCATGTTGCCATCAATGAAGATGGTTCCTATTTTAAAGCGCCGGAATTACAATACTATATGATGTCCTTCTTAAAGAGGTGGCGTGCTTCAGGGATGTTACTTTATGAGAGTTCAAAGTGCTGTGGCTGCTGTGGCTTGAAAGATTATAGTAGTGCAAACCACAGAGAAGCTACTAAGATGTTAGTGTCTCACTCCACTTTTGATTTATGTTAAATATTATCTGTTTGCTAGCTGCCCAATGACATAGAGTAGGCATGACGGAAAAACTGCTTTATAGCGCCGTGTTAGACAATGATTAAACAAACCTGAAAAAGTCTATCAGTCAAACATGGTCATTGAAGATGCACTTCCTGGCTTTACCGGGAGCAGATGTCACAGATGTATGATGAAAATAAAAATACAGAGGAGTAATATAGGATGCGATTCAAAATGTTTTTCGCACGAGACCTACCTCATTGTTCTTTAAACTTCTTTCTTTCTCAAGTGTAGAAAATCTTTCATGGTCAATACTCATGTGATATACCTTCGTTGTCAACCCTCTTCTGTCCAGTGCATTTAGGTGCTGCTTCCAGCCATCTTCCTGGGGATCCGCCACATGAAACAATTTTCTGGCAACTTGCTGTTTGAAGCAAAAAGTGCATAAAGGAACTGGATCAGGATATCAGTGAAGATGAACATGTTCATTAAGGATTTCCTGCTGGAAGAAAAAGGCGACTACCCCCATAGTAAAAGGCAAAGAGAAATATCCTCTTTTCGCTGTCTTCGTTTAGGTATAACATCTATTTGATGATAAGCTTGGCGACCAAAAGGTATTAGGTGATTTTGTTATGCATACCAAGGCGCTAATTCGTCACAGTATATATCTCTGAAAGCAGCCTGTCATCTCTGGCTCTTGCCTTCCTTTTCTTGGTCCATATAAAAAAGTATGCTCTCTTAATGCTCTTCCCGTCTAATCTGGGACCGCCAAATATAAACCAGTGCAATGTGGGCATATCTACAGATTTTTGCAGTTAGGTGTCTCAACAGCTTCGAATTTTACAAAGACATTCTCACTTATTATATGGAGAATAGAGGTAAAGCATCAGTTAGTCTTCTCTAGATTCAATTCCCAAGATAACGCTATTTGGGAGGACATCACTTAACATGGCCCAGAAGCGCTTTTACAATAGGTAACAATTTCATAAGGTGAATTTTAATTCATAAATATTGTACAATAGGTAGCCCAATAGAACTGAAGCAGTCCTTCAAATGGAAGCAGTGATAAAAAAGATTTTTTAATATCTAACTTTCAGCATTATGAGCATTTTATCACAAATGCTTTTGAAATGTGTCTATACCGAAGTAATACAAACAGTCTCTTTAAAGATATAAATAAAAAAATCTTGCTTTTTGTGGTATGTTGGTAGCCTTTGAATTACTAAATTATGGAATGGCAGCATTTTTGGTAACTGCAGGTATGAATTAAATTTATATCCAATGAGACATCTGATGAAAGCCTCGCCAGCCGTTCCAGCCCATGGATAAACCTATTGCAATTGATGCATGGCAAGATTACATTCTAAATATTCACCATTCAATGTGTTTTATATATGACAATTAGCGGGGAATATATCACCATTCAAGCTCTGTAGGATCGGTGTGTTGAAAAACTTAATTGCCTAAATATGGTTTGCTACATGTCGCAGAAAGTGAAAAGATTAGGCGTTTGTTGGGTTTGGAAGGGAATTCATGGGTCGCTGTACAGAAAGAAAGATTTTGCCAGGGACTGCTAAGGTTTTCTCATCCCTTTGAGCATTTATAGGCCTATACGTAGATATTTACTAATATTGCATTCTAGCAGCATGGATTTTGTATACAGTTATTTTATAAATTATATTCTTTATGGGGTTACGAATGGTTCATTCATATAAAACGTGGTAGCATCTGCCTCCAAAATCTACGCCAGCATCCTAAGGTTTATTATGCACTCTTTCTTTGTTTCATCCAGCTTCATACAGTAATGGAGTTGTCTATCATTTGTGCAAAAATCCTCCCATAGCACGCAGCTCATACCCTTAATTTTCAGCATGGTCCTGTGTCAACAAAATGAGAAAGAAGTGCTCTGGAATATCCTTCAAAGTCTCAACCGGTGCCTGCATAGTTGCAATGAATAGTACATATGGATTGCATCAACTCTTTCTCAATGCTGCTCCGCCCAGATGTGGCGTTTCTTTTCGGCTCTGGTGGGGAGCTTTCGTCTATTTTGATTGGACAAGGCAGCTTAAATTTGCCGAATGAGTGGGATAGAACGGTTTTGGTTGACATCAGGCCATCTGTAATCCAACACAATTCAAGTGGAAGAGGTTGATTGGTGGGCGAGCATGGGCATCAGGGAATGCAAGTAAGTCTTTTGGGCTGAACAGAAAGGTCATATTGGTGCCAATGTAAACTTTCTTTATTACAGGTTTGGTATCCTTCATCTTTATCCCATACACTTCTTCAAAGGTGTAGTTTTGAATGCTGTTATCAAGTCGATGATTGGGGGCACTCTTTAATCTGATATGTCAGTGCTGTACAGCAGCTGGATCTAGAATTGACTTTGATCGTAGTTTAATGCATTGGCCCTCTTTGGTCCATCAGCTGGTGTAATAATTGGGGTTTCACAGCCTTCCGTGTCAGCTTGTGCAGGAATACTCAGCTTTGATCAGCCACCCACAAGCACAAAACCATTCTGCCTTTGCTTGGTTTCGCATCTTTTGCAGGTATTAGATTTCCTTTTCTAGGTGGGGACTTGAATAGTTACTGTGTTTCTGCCTTTATACTTGTTGGGAGTAATTAAACATCTGGACTTGATAACATTTTGTCGCAGTTAACTCGTGAAAATTCATTCTGAAATATTGATGTAATGTCTACAAGTAATGTTCAGAGAACCAAGTTTGCATCTCAGTTCTTTAAAACGTAATGAATTGACATGTTCACAATTCTGTAATCTTTAAAACGGTGCATCACTTTCTCTGTTTTTTTTACTTTGCACGGTATGTGTCGCGTATGGCTTGGCTTAGCTGGGTAAGGAGTGGACGAAGCACTCCAGCTGCCACTTTGGTTTCATGGGCAAGTCACATTTTGCCTCCATTCTCTCTTGAATGGTCATTTCTTTTCAATGCCTGATGTTGCAATCTCTAGGTAATATTCATAGAATACATTTATTCTGGCTTCGGCTCTTTAGTTGTATGGATAATTTTCTTGTTTCTAAAATTCACGTAACTTTCAGTTAAACATATTTTGCGTGTTTTAGAATTACATACAAATAAGTCTTCAATCATTATATTCTTATTAAACAGCGTGCATCAAACTAAACTGGCACCTATATATGATTTTTTATCATGACTCAGAGAGAATGAAATTGTATGCTGACTAAATGGTTTATTCCTTGGCACACGCCTTTTCGTAAAATGGTTTCTGCTTGCTGGGATTTTGGAATATTGTCTGTTTTGAATGCTTTTAAGAAGAGTTACAGGCTTAACTTAGCTAGATTTTGTAATTGAAAAGAAATTACATCTTACCCTGAAAGTTTTCATTGTAAAATGGCTTGGTCTGTTTGGACATGCTGTCTTTCTATGCCAGAATTCTATGGTGATAAAACTAGTGGACCTTCTGGCAGAGCTTCATCCTTGTTGCAGCTGTTTGCAACCTTGATTCGGGCATTTTCCCTATATCTGGATGTTGCTGTGAGCGTTGCAAGAAAAGACAGAGCGGTGCTGCATTGGCCAGGAAGGCTCAGCCGCTGGAGAGTCTACTAGGTTTGGTTTGTTACAGGCCATCATGTGTTTCAGAAATCCAGCTAAAGAAGGGCCTTCATGAAATTTGTGCTCCGCTTTGCGTTCTTTGAAGAATGTTTGAAAGGAAAAGTTACCATACTGCAACCTGTTATATATTGGTAATTGTCTCCACTCTATCAGGCATATTGATACTCATCATACTACGCTTTTACCAATGCACCACTTGTTTAACTGCTATTGAATTCACTAATACATGGACTGTCTATATGTCAAACAATGATTTTGCTTCAGCATTGTGATCAATTCATGTCATTCAGGAATGATATTTGTGTTGCAGGTCATTGCAAAATGGAAGGCCCATCTGCAGTCAAAGAGGAGCATTTCAAGTGACTTCTTCAGGTAAATTAGTAGCATTGTATCTATTCAAGTGACAGCACTGGTCTTATTATTATACTCTCTTCTGCTAAGGCAACATTGACGAAGCTCCATATGTATGAGTTAGCAGGAGAGCTTGGCAAGACTGCTCTATATTACTCTGATAGGAAGCTATCTTGCCCATTGTTGCACCTTTAAATTGGACTTTGGTTTGCAGGTACAGTTTCTCCCAAGATCGAAGAGAATTTGAAACGCAGAGAAGAATACCAATCAGGATGCCTTTAGCATCCTTTTTCATAAGGTTTCCTTCCTCTAACTCATTTGCACCAAAAGGTAGGTAATGTGAAACAGGCACCATTGTTGCAACCTTGGTCTATAAGTTTGACAGGTGATTTTATAGGATTCGCTACTAGAGCGGAGATAGACCTACATTAACTGTAAGAAACATTTTGGAGGAGCATGCTGTGAAGCTGCTAATGGAAAGGAAAACCCTTCGCGGGAACTTGTTGCTTTTTGTAAGGAGACCTGTGTTCAATCTCAGTGTGTTGAATGGTGATCACTTCTGGATCCACATATTGGGACTGAACCATTGAGTGTAATTCTTCAGAACTTTTTGCAAAGGGAGAAGGATAACCAAAAGCTTGAGGCACTGCCATCAGCCTTATTTGATACTTCTAGTGCTGGGGTTTATCACTGAGCGATCCCATTTATTCCTTTATCTTGAAAGTCCAGCACTTTTCCCGCCCTGATCAAAGAGTATCTTTTACAGTTAGGGACATGGATGTTCTACAGAACCGCTAGATGCTGAATTTCTTCCTTTGCAATACTATGTGCACAGTTGGTTTTCGTGGAGTGGATTGTTGTTCTGCAACCTCTTAAGAGAGTTGAGGTGTGTGTGAATCTAGCCATTGTAACTCAAAATGCCTGGGTGTTAAAGCATTATTCACAGGTTCTTTCTCGGATCTATTTCGTGGGGATATGCTATTTTGGAGCATATAGCATGACATTGCAGGTATGGAAAATACTATCTTCATATTGAAGTCTCTGACATTGATTTTTGGCATCTCAGTCACACAGAGAGCTTATGGAATTCCATACCCCTCGAGGAGGTGGAAACATAAATCAGACCATTCTCATCGGGTCTCTACCCTAGCACCTGATTTTTGAGATGCCAAACAACCAAATATAATGGCAGCCTTGCTATCACTGGCAAAGGTTCTTTAGCATTCTGTTAAGTATATAGATATTTTACTTCAGTGGGAGGAGAGTGCACTTGAACTTAGTCTGCTTTGCACTGTTGTATGCCCAGGAGACACACCTAGCCAGATGCAATTATTTTATGGCATCTGCGCTTCCAACAGTCAATGTAGATATTGTGTTAACGGTGGTGCATCATAAAGTTTTAAGCAAAATTTTAAATGGCAATTGGCAGAATAGCTATGGAGTAGCCAACGCTGAACTTGTACCACATGGAAATGTGAGATAAGGCCCGATGACCTAAATAAACGCATGCATTTTGTACCATATTGAGACTATGCCTGCCTCTTCTTTTCGCTGAAAGGAATAACGTCCACCCCTTTACATGATGTACTCAAGTATGCTTTTGATTTTTAGAGCTAGGAACACCACTTTGACTTGTGCTGCATATAATCGCTTTTTTGTATTCTAAATTTTTGGGCCTTGATTGACATAGCCCTACGCTGCCAAAGCAAACGCTATAAACGAGTAGGAGGGGCAGGAGCATCGAACCTCTTGAATGCAAACCCTTGAATAGTAATGCAGATGTTTAGATTTGTTGTTTCCATAGATCTGCATTTTGATGGAGGTTTCAGATTCAAAGATCGAAGAAGAGCTTCTATATCTAGAAACATACGCACCTAGTTACTTAGAAATTTAGGAATATTGTGGTGTTTTTGATAATGCCGAAACATGTTAGCAGTTGGATTTTGATGATGGTCAGATTTTCATTTGTGGCCTCTATTGGTCAAACCAGATGGTGCTACCGTTTCCTTGTTTTAGTTTGCATGCGATGAGTTATTCTCAAAAGGTGTCCTTATTGATGCTAGCCTCCTTTGCTATTCCTTGGTGCTTCACCGATTAGTTCTCAGCCTAAATCAATCGATTTGAATCAGGCCATGGGTTCAATTTCAAACCCCTGTGGGCGCAGCCAGGCATTCCATGGACTTGTTACACCAATTTGGTTGGATTAGCTAAGAACATCAAGCACCGCTCACAAATTCATTCCGAGGAAAAGCAAAATCTAGGACAATTTGAGAAGTCAGCTTGCGTGATATCCCTGATCAATATGGATCGACAAGTTTCAAATCGAGGAGGAAATCAAGATTGTTAAGGGTTGAAAATCCGATAAAAAATTCAAAGAATTGAAAGAGGATGAGACCTAATTCTAAATGCCGAGATTAAAGCCAAAGCTTTTGCGAATTGAATGATAATGTGTCCCAAATCGAAGCTGGCATTTATTACATAAGATTGTCAAAGATATTTTGGTGTATCTGCATGAAAATACGAAGCCTATCGGACCGCATAAGGATCTTTTCTTTCTTTCTATTTCGTTGTTCTTTCTTTCGCTTTTTTTTTCCATCTCTTTGTTAAGTTACGCTTTGAGTAGGAAGGCGGCTATACCATTGTGGAGGCGCTGTACCTTCACTTCAAGCCATAGCTTACATTCATTTTCTCGCTAGTTTCTTTCATTTTGTTGTTCCGTCATTATTCAGGGAAGTGCATACCCTCGTGGAGGCGTACAAAGCCGCTCTAAGCCAGCATCTTCTTCAGAAGTTTCTTTTTGTTGTTCTAGAAGCCATGACACGGTTAGCTAAAACCCCGCATAGGGGTCTAACCTTGTTAACTGGCAGATTGTGGATACCGACCTACCGCTTCTTCAAGATCCCTCGGACGCCTCGAACCCTTCTCCAACAATAAGAACTTTAGCCGCGACCCTTTGAAGGAGCGTAATCCATTTTATTCATTATGTCTTCCCTTCCTCCTCGAATCTCCTCTCAAGCATGATTTCATTAATTGAAGATAACGAATTTTGAGTAATTTGACACCTTATTTGCTCTGGAAGCACCCAATACTTTCTCTACCTTAGGTAATTGTGACCAACAAACATGAGGTAATTAACATACACATACATACAAATTTTGTGGTTATTTGCACGCAGTACATGACACTGATAAGCTCAATAATGCCCTACATCGTGACGCCAATAATTCACTTCAATAATTTTGCATTTCACTATAAAACTTTCACGAGGGTAGAGGCCATCGACCTATGGCTTCCTTCTGATGCTCATTCGTGAGCACATCCGCTTCTTTCAAGTGTTACTTTGAGTTTGCTAAACGATCCGGCTATCGCGCTTAGAAGAAGTAAGCTTGATCCATGGCTCTTAATCTAAAGCCGATGGACTCCGCGAAGGCTTTCGCGGTGAAATTTCCACTTAAAGTCCATATTTACCGGCTTCCCGGATCGAGATCTATGAGTCAATGGCATCACGAGCTTTGGATAGTTGATGACGAGTGAATCCGTGACTCGCTTTAATAATGTAATAAATGACATGGGTACCTAATAACTAAGTAAGATGTATTAGTATTCCGATTAAGGATGTAATATCAATGACCTTAACCGAAATATGATTGTAACGATGTGCTATCCCACCTCCACTTATCTCCGCGCAGTCGCCATTGAATTCAATCATAGCCAAATTTGTCACAAATATTGCTTTGAAATTACACGCGATATTAGTAATGATAACATATATCCATACCGCAGATGTATTATAATTTGTATTTATACAACTACCTTATTAATTTGTGCTAAATAATGGCTCTAAGTTCACCCCAATAATTCACCCCAATAATTCCCACCTCACTATAAAAGCTCTCACTGGCTAAAGTTCATCTTCCCACATGGATTATCGCCTTCATCAATTCACCATTGATCGAGGCTTTTAATTGAAGTGCCCAATGAGCCCTCGATCTTGTTGGTTGCTCGATGTCTTCTTCGATCCTCACCAAGAAAAGCTTTACCAGATTCGTCTGCTAAGCCAATTGTAATGATCCATCCGATTTGGCTCTCGAAAGCTTAATGAGCTATGAGATATCGTGTGGATCACTACTACAGCATCCCCGGTGATGAATGAATCACCAAGAAGTATCAGGTAGTGTAAGAGCTCTGTAAAGAGATGGAAAACGAAATGAATAAATAATAACTGGGGCCTATTGTAACTTTCATGTTATGAATGATATAGTAATTATGTAAAGAGCATTGCATACCTCAAGAGTTCTCATCATCGCCCTTTGCTTCTTTAGCCACTAATTTTTAACCGAGTTCAACACTACTGGGGATCACTAATCGACAAATTTGGCCCTGCCCCTACGGGCCCAACCCATAGCTCATTGTTTTCTAAAGGTTTGTAGCGGCATGGTCATTAGGGATTGGGTTCCCACTCTTGCTCCAACAACTCTATACCGTGATTGCATATGAGGTTCCTTTCCTCGCAATGCGTTCAAACCAAGAGACAAACACCTCCTTCATAATACAGTGGGAGATGATCCCTATCGGGGTCCTTCTTCTCGGCAAAAGCCATCCATGTCGGGCAAGTATCATGTGGTCCGCATTAGCAAGAGCATTCCCCTTCTTGACATCTTGGTAGGGCTCTAATATTTGCTAACCGGCTCTTGGGTTCACTCCGAAGAAAGGCTCCCTACGTGAATGAGACAGTTTAAATGTGCTCATCCACAAACACTCTTCGTTCCTTCAATGCACTTTGCCCTCGGCCGAATCCAATGACAGCTTCCACGGGCTGCACGCCACCAAGCACTGCAAGTAAAGAAGGTGGACCAAAAGAGGTCAATAACTTCATTCATATATGTGTTGGACTACTGTCATCGCCAAATTTCTGTAAAATAGCTTTACTTGGCAATAGAAGCTCTTAATGCACCTATATCTTTCAAGCTCCCATATGGTCAGTAGACCTTAGGTGACCCTCTCTAATCATAGGTAAACCTTTGGGCATCCTCCTTCCACATTTCCGGACATTCCCTCAGGAGCCACTCCCTATGCCCGCCTCATCTTGTAGAACATTAGTGGCTTACCCATCCTTCATAAAAACTTGAAGAGTAGAGGTTCCAAGTGACCACAAACGGTCTTTCGACTGGGATAAATCCTTCACTAATTCCTTCCAATCAGAACCTCTCGGCTCACAAGGTAAGGTGAAGGAGCCTTGAACCATAGACCGCTTCTCAAGAGTTGCATAAGCCCTAATAGTCAATGCATCCGACCTCTCATTAGAGCAGTAGTTTCCAGTCAGGTATCTATGTCATCGTGGGTGTGTCCAACTATCATGAATCCTACCGCATTTTGATCAAATACACCTAACCAAACCAAGTATGATGTAAGTAAGAGAAAAGATATCTATTCTTATTCTCCGAATTCGAGCAATTATCTAGTCAAGTAGTAAAGCCTCCTAGGCAAACTTGTTTGATACCATGTACTTTTGATAGAGGTGATGTTCGTCACGCACGCCATTCATCATTTTTGTCCTAAGGCCCATGGTTTAAAATTACCGCACTCTACCGCTTTCGTGACGATCAGACTTCAAATGGCCCCAATTATCCTCGATTTATTCTCCGTTGTCTTCAAGGTATGATTCAAGGACTTCACATGAAAGGATCCTAGAATCATCAGCCAGAGGTCCAAGTGGAGAAGTACCAAGGCACCTATACCTGTCACGGGCATGAGCACCTCGACCTTCGGCCGCTCACCCTCCATACGCATTCTTGCTAGCTTCCTCTAGACGAGGGACCTTTCGTCTTATTCTCCGATCCATCTTATCATGTATAATGGTTAAAGCTGCAATGATCTATGCGATAAAAGCTCTCCCAGACTGCAGAAGGCTCCCGCATGAAATCAATAGCCATATGTGATTTTCTCTATTGCAAGTACCCTTCTTTCTCTGCTTGGATCTTCCGGTTCTAGCAAGCTTTTCCCTTTTATGACAATATTGTGTGCTTTCGGTTATTGATCTCTGGAAAATTATCCTCTTAGGCCATTGCTACCTCAATGATTCTCTCTTTCCAAGCATTTAAATGATGAAGGAGAAATTATGCTTATTCGGCCATCCTCGTGAACGGAAATATCTACTTCTCTTCGGTGTATATCCTTCTTAGTCAAGACCGGCTAAAATTTCTTAACATTTTGTTCTGTTAATTCGCCAGAATTTTCAGCCGTGGTATCGCTCTCTATTACTCCATGAACATGGATATGATAGACAAGCAACAAAGCATGAGACCTTGGCTTTAGACCCAGTGATTTCCGGGTAATTCGTGATAAATTTTCGCGGGTCAGCTATCAAGAGCTTCTTCCACTTGTAAAAGTGGAAATGGAATGCCATAGGCTTTATTATGCTTCTACACCATGAAAGTTATTCAACATCGCTTATGACCACCATTTCAGAGTAAAGATTCAGCATGTTATAAGTAAAAGCTGTACTTCAAGTGTTCCAAAGAAAAGGTTCCTTATGCAAGCTTATCATCTCCGATGATGTAAATTTGCACAAAGATCGCTTCGCGCACAGTTGATGACCTGTCTAGAATAGCCCCTCAAAGACTAGTTTTTCTCTACATTTGTCCGGTACGGGCGGTTCCCGGGTCTCCATTGACCATGTCGGTGAAGGTCTCTTTGCGATGCCAATTTCGTCTACGGAGGTTCCATTTCTCCACATCCTCCTTCACCGCAACCACAAGAGTAGAAACCGGAATGTTATCAACGAAACCAGGCTAAGGGCCATTCTGGTCATGTATGGGTATTTCTGCATTGTGCCCGCGCTGCGATAGAGATTCTTTTCGCATTGAAAATGTTCATGATAGTAGCAGCCTATCGAAATTTCCTCTAACTTCACCGCCGACACGATGGTTTGATCGTTGAAAACGATAACACCATAGGTGACAGCTCATGTAGCATTCATGCATGAGTGTGTACTTTCAAACTAACTCATCTCTAGAAAGCCCTTGCACATGATTCCGCCCCATTAGTGGCTAAACCCTCATTCCCCGCCTCGTCCCCGCCAGCCTATCCTTTTATCCGACCTCGTAAGTAAGCTCTCATGTTCATCTAGTGGAGCAACAATGTCCTTTCTCGAGTTCAATAAACACAAAAGTCCCTACAGCCTTCACCCATTTTTTTTCTATTTCCAATTCGGGAATTGGTAGCGGTAATCAGTCTTACCCTGTAATTATTCACTTTAAACGGTTAAACCATATCCTCCCGGATACCAATTGCATTGAAGCCAAATTGTGGACTCTTCTTCGCCACCTTTTTTCCCCAGCTACAATGACTATATCAGCCATCCTCCAAAACAAGAGGTCGTGGAATAGCGCTACCACATCCTAGTGGGAGCGGTAGCACTGATCGCAAACCACTACAAAAAGTATGAACCGAAAAATAAGAAATGGTCACGACTTTCGCCAATCAAGATCTACCGAAAGCATAAGAGAACGCTTACGCTTAGTTGCGAAGCATTCATCTAGCTTCTAATAAGAACTGTAAATTCAAATTTCGTAGGCTAGCTAGTGGGTCTTAATCAGGTTATCATATCCGGGAGTTCTTGGTCAATAGCAAGTAGATGGTTGAAGGTATCGCGACCGCCGCATCTCGCGGAGCACCAAAGTTAAACGATTTTCATCTGCATGAATAAGGCATTACTCCTACCTCTGTACGTATCACGGTTTAGTGTCATAAAACAAAGGTTTTAGTTTCATCCATTATAGAGAAAGAAAGCATATAATTTGAAACATCGCTTACATTGTATAATAAACACACCCGTGAGTGCACAGCTTTATTTAGAAACATCTATTTTTATATAGCAACAGCATCGTGATAGACCTTATCAATCCATGCATTGCTATAGTGTTCTAGGCAGACCTGGAGGTTACAGCTTATAATTGAAATTCAGCGGTATTTACTGAGACGACAAATAATTTCAGAGGGATATGTATCGAATAGGCCCTCAACTTCTTGCAGAAACCCCTGACTCATGTCGGCAGAATCTCGAGTGTAGGGTTGATTGGTGTTGATTTATCACATTGGCTGGGCCGGGGCTTCAATGGATGCTAATTTAAAGAACTTGCCCAAATCCAGTCGCAAATTTTAGGCGCAGCCTCCAAATACTTCTAAGATGGTAAAACAATCAAACTGAATTGCTCTTCCTTTCTCAATTGGTTTGTTCCAATTCAAAATTCTGCGCCGTCTCGCTTGTGAACTGAGCATTTTGGGGCATTTGATGTATCGGATAAAGTACGTCCAAATTATCCAAATTCCGAACGCGACGCCCCAAGTGGATAAAGACCTTTCAGCATCGCTTACCGGCCTTTCCTCGATCGGGTATATTCGCGACGACCGCATTAATGCCGCCGTGGAATAAATACGCGCGTACTGCATCACTAATGGCCACGGCCAGACGACGCCATTTTCATGGTCGCACGCTTTTTCACGCCGGGCCATCATGAGGGGCGGCATTTACTTCTCCGCGCCTGCCTTTATAAATTGAAACTCCAAACATTCAAAACTAATTTCTACTCCGCTACATTTCTATCTAGCTACGAAGGCTTCTTCAATTCGAGCGCCCCCGGACCCACTCCAAAACCGATTGGGATTAAACTACCGCTGACCATGTTCCGGCGACTTCGAAACGTATTTCTAACATTTCAGCTCGCCAAGATCAAGGCCGCTGATCTTGCCTACTAGAACGATCCTTCATTATTTCTGGAGATAGCTTCCGTTAAGATCGGCCTTTGCTTGATAGGTTTTATAATTTCTGGGAGAGCGCCTTCATAAGTGTAGTCATTTCATCGCGATCGCCGCCGTCTTGCTTGATTGGTTTCGGCAATTTCCAGATAGCGTCTTCATATGCAGCCGCCTACGTATGACCGCGTACGCCCCATTGAGCATGATTTTCTTTGGCCATGGCGTTCAATGCAAGACTATGAATGCTTCATCGCGACGCGGCCATGGCCTTTGCTCGACGCTTTATCATATGTTTTCGTTTGTTTAAGTGTTACGTACGCGTCGCTACCGCCATTGTGTGGAGTTCCTATTTTAGCCATGGTAAGATCGCCATCGCTATTTACGCGAGTTTAAACCATCGCATTCACATTATGCGTTCTACTGTACCAATTAAGGTGCTTTTGTTTACAGACTGCTCTTCCGGAGGACCGTGATGTCGAGCCAGCCCGCGACAGTAACCCTTCCAGTCGAGCTGAAATACCGGTGTATCGAGATTCGTACAGCTATACCGCTATTGATTAGCGGGTGATCGCAGAAAAGGACCTGCGCCCGCTTCTCAAGTGGGACCGGAAAAATGGTGACCGTTGGTATAGTGGTGGGTAACGCAGCGCATCAAGAACAATGTGCATGCCATCATAGCGACTGGTGACCCACAAAGTACGTGCTTCGAGTACATTTTCGAAATAATAGAATGTTAACCGCCTGATGACAGCCGCAAAGAAATGAAAGGGTTACCGATAGAAAACGCCCCTACCGTCACGAGGTATGAATTATTAAGCGCCATCCTGGCGAATCTCTTTGTCGTATAAAGGGAACAGAGACATATTGTCTTGCCTCACGATAAATGGTTTGCCTGCCATGAAGCCTCCCGAAATGTGCCTTTGAAAGCGGTTCGGACGAGAAGATGCCCTCCGTGATGACACCAATCAAGCAAGAGCCGTGGGCTAAAGAGGTAGTTTATTACATTGGAGAGACCCGCATCAAAGGCCTGTTTAAGAACCATTAACGATAAACTCCTCCTATCAAGTAACTTACTCTTCCTATTGCTATGAAGGCCCTTATAGCAATACATCCGTGGACGGTTCCAAAAATTCTCCTTTTCAAAATTAGCCTTTAACTGACCTCGCGAGGATAGCCCGCGTTCGTTGAGCTCAAACCCCTGCCATTTAATGCCTCCTCTAAAACTAGCATTTCTCGATATATTCTAAGACCCCATTCTAAATTTAGGCTGAAGTTCAACTCAAGAGTAAACGCAGATGGCAAGAGCAGTCCGATCCGTGGTTTGAACAAATTAAAAGGTTCTCACTTAGGGTTAATTGGTTACAAAGATTTCTATTTTGATTGTGAACCCGCACTAAAGAACTTGACACACGTATCGCTACAAAAATGACCATGTTCAAACTCGTTAAAAGCTTCCAAGACATACCCGGATTGAGGTCCTCACCCCCGACGCCGTCTGCTGGACCCATTACCGTGCAACTAATTCTTTTATCTTTTGACACTCGTTATGTAGATTTGACCCGACGGTTGTCTATCTTTCTCGAGGAGGGTGACATGGAGCAATCCGTAAGATTTGAAGGGCAAGAAATTTTATATTATTTCCGCAACCATAAAGATTTGTCGCGACATAACCTTTGTTCGCCGTCACGAAGTCTCGAGCAAGAACGAATTTGCCAAAGTATATGCTAGAAGAAGATCGAGGTTGCCGAACGGAAATCTTACTGCATAAGGAATATATAGAGTTGAGTATTGAATGCAACGGGCATTTGCAAACACCCGGTACGTGAGAGCCACCGATTGAAAACCGCATCAACTTACCATCGCCGACAAGGCTTTATGGTTGCCCTCCACAAGGACCTATAGGGACAAACTAAAACTCTTTGAAGGTATTTATTTTTGTTTTCACTGGCCAAGTTCAAGGGTCCATCTTGATGACCTCAAATTGCTTCAAGCAGGATTTCCATGAAATTGCAACGACTCACCTTGAAAGTGTGGAGCTTAAGGATGAAAAAGCACCATTTTATGGATGGAAGGTTTTCAAGAAGTGAAAGTTGTTTGCGCAGGGTGAGTCGTGAAACCTCGTTGACTCCATCATGGTGAGTTTCCGCACGCTTCATCCAAAGCATCCCTTTAACAAGACCCCGCCCTGCTGTTAATGAGGGTATGTCGAATGCGAGTTGTCACCGCCGATGAGATTATAGAAGGCAAGACCTATTTAAAGGTGGCCGTTATAGCTGCAGATTTGATTGCGCATAACCCGCAATTGAGATTTAACCCTCACTTTTTATGAGGCCGAAATTTTGTCTTATGCCTCAAATTTACCGCAAAGCGATTCGAGAATGGGAGGAATTGCTTCCAGCTTTTCCCCGTTTTAATTGAACGTAGAATACCGGATATATCGATATCGATACAGAGTACGTGGAAGGCTAACTATAACAAGGGATCATACACTAGGTAACCCACCTGTAGCCTTTTTGGAGCCAATCGGGAATATTCTAAAGCTAGAAGAGGCTAGAAAAGAAAGGAAAAGAAAATATTGTCATAGTTAAAGGACAAAGGATGGCATCCCTACTTCCTCCCAAGTGTCGAGAATGCGATTAATGATATTTATTGACATCCGGGGATAAACAAGGTATGGGATTGCAAGAAATACACGATTCATTTACAAGGATAGCTACCATACCCGGATGCCAAAGTTTATCACTTGGTCATTATCATACCAAAGGAATTTGCCCAATTGCTTGTTCAAATGAAGCTAAAATTCAAGTGGGCTACCTATCTTTAGGTTCCTATGAAGAAATGGGATGGGAGATAAAAAGAAGGGTGAAAGAACATCGGCGACTTTATTAGTCATATGTGCATTAACCAAGGAGTGATGTTCGTAGTAGCACAATAACCAGAGTTGGAGCTCACCTATATCCACAATTCAAGGCCCTAAGTCAACACCATTACCTCCAATGCCGCTTAATGTCGTAATGAGGGATGCCGAGAAGATAAAAAAGAAATATCGACTCTTTTTACGAACAAACCAAGATTCAAATGGGCGGCAAATGGAAGGAGATCTTGTATTGAAATGCTACCAAAACCTCCTATGCCTACCATATTGTTGAATGTGGTCTCACCGACATCGATGGTTTGTTCGATTTCTTTTTCTACTGGGACTGGTGGTTGCTCTTATGCAAGGCAAAAAAGAGCTGCTGGTTTTTCGAAAAGTTCAGGTAAAGTGTGCCGTTTCCGAGGGTTTTTGAACGCTTTTGATAAGATGGCCAATCCAAGTGCCGATGGGTTTGAGGAAGAGCCGAAGCGAGAATGTTGACCCCGATCGACCAACCCGACATCGGGTGATCACCCAAAACACGGATCTATCAAAGTTGGGTTCCATTTTGAAAACCCTCGATGCTAAGTCCTACCTAAGAGAGAATGCAAGAAACAGCGCTTGCTTGAAGAGACGGAAAAAGGTATAGAAGCCCCGAGCCCACTTTCCAAAAATTGCACGCACTTAATGAGAAGCTTGATGGGTACATGCCTTTGACAAAGCTAACATAGGTTTGGAATAATGGCATGAGAACACATGGAAGCGGCACCAAAGCACGGAAGCAAACCAACGTAAAGCATACGGACATTGACCAAGATGAGGTTCTTGTCACGTGAGCATCGGTACATAAAAAAAGCGTATTCGTCATCACATCGTAATGCTACCTTACGCGAGCTCTTTTGAAAACGAACTTATAGGCGGGAGCAAGTATGGCGAATGGGAGCCCGATTCACATCTCAGCCGCGCCGCAAACGCCATGGGTGTTCGTGATTCCAGAGGTCCGTGTTATACAGATGGACACAACACAAGCTATGGAATTGGGTAGAGAGCATGTCAATCGCATGGCCAATGAAATGGGTGTGATACCTGATCAAGTATTCAAACACAATCGTATTAATTATCTCCTTCAATCAATGGTATATTTGTATATTACTTCCTTCAATAGAAAACTTTTGTTTCAAAACTTTGGTTTTGTCTTTACCATATCTTTTACCATATGTTTAATGCTAAAATAATCGCTGAACCGCTGACCTTCCCAGAGTAAATTACATGTATTTTAAATACTGAATTTTGTGTGATATCCTTGCTCCTCTGCGACCTTCTTTTAAACATAATGCTCATATGGTTTTAATAAAGGTACATTCTTCGCCTCCTTTCACCGGTGGAAACATCGGCGTTCAAGGCTTCTTTATGCAGAAGTTTTCACCTCCCTCCTACTACGTTATACTCGCTGGTGAACCTTTGCATTAGCAAAGAAAACTATATTTCGAATAAGACCTAAGCATTTGGCAGAATTTGTGCAAAAACGCCAACTTTTACTCAAATTAGTAGTTTTTGTAGTTTATGGCTACCCGCTAACATATTTTATGCTAAACGAGAATTCCAAATTTCTCTAATTAATGAATTTTTTTCGCTCTTTGAATCATTCCCCCGTCTCATTTCTCGGTTCTTGAGCTTTCTGATTCTTCTGCTTTCATTCCCCTTTTGTTCCTTTTTTTTTCGAGTTTGTTCCTTGTTCATTGTTGGGTAATTTTCGTGTCGGGTCTTCTTTCGGTCATGGTATTTTTTTAGTATTCCTACGCGATTTAACACATTCACATATTTCATAAAATAGTCTACGCCCGCCGTAGGATGCATTCTCACCATGACTAAAGGGTGGGCCAGTCTTAAAGCACCATTTTCAAGAATTCACTTCCCATAAATGGCTAATTTGATATTTTCCAAATCTTCAAAACTCCTATGCATGGCCATTCCAAAATGTTATGTGAACTTGTTGTGGTGGCCATTTAAACCATGGAATAATTTTATATTTCAAGGGCCATGGCCAAGCTCTATGGCCAAGTGTAGGACATAATTTTGCCACTTATGTGAGGGAAGTTGTTTTTTAGTTTAGCCCTAAAATTCTAAAAAAAAGCATTTCTAATAATATAGTTTTTTTTTTCTTGGTTCAATTTTTCTTTTTTGTTCTTCATCATCCATTTCGAATATGCACTTCATTGCCCCAACTCAAATCAAGGTTAGTTTCCATTTACCGTCTTTGCCAATATGGCTTTGGGTGAGATCAATCCTACCAACTCCATTTGCGCTTTTGCCTAAATTCAATATATTTAAACATTCAAATAATCCTATAGTAATTTTAGTTAGAGAAGTGTAGCATGTATTTGTTTGTGACAACTGCATAGAGCATCATAGAAACTGGATATTATCTTAGTGATGTGGCTATCATATTTACATTTTAGATGTATGGATATGGTCAATTCAAATTATTGGAAAAAAAATTAGTTTCATGATTTCGCCATTTAAGTTACAACCTCTTGTCGTAACAATTCGGAAAAGGCCAGGCCAAACTACGCTTAGCAAATTATCTAAAGTAAATAGTGGCCAATATTTTACGCCCCGTCAAATATGTAAGGAGGTTAAAAAATACCCTGTTGCTGGTTACACTTTTGAACAGGTTTTGAGGTTTTGGCATGGTTTTCCCATGGTTTTGCTTCAGAAACCTCGCAGCTTGTTTCAGAAGCCTTGCTTCTTGGGTCTCCATGGAGCTCTTAGGGAAACGCCCAATTGAGCAAGTGTTCTTCAAATCTGGTGTTGTTGAGCATGTTGTTGAGCATGGATGAGCGTGGGAACTTCTACTGGGGTTCGACTCCCCAGGCTCATCATTCTCTATTTTCGATCTTTAATATTTTTGTTTCTACCGCTAATTGTGAAGCATGATATTTTCTCAATGGTTTAATCAAATGTTAGTAAGTCAAACAAGGTGGGCCCCATCGTTGACCCCATCTTGACTTTGTGTTTGAGGGTCAAAATTCGCCCCATGGAATATCTTTGTGGCATATAGCAAAGATCCATCGGCCCAAAATAATTTTAACACACCCAAAACGATAACACACCAATTAGTTTGCATGAATACGACCCTTAGTTAACACACCAATTAGTTTGCATGAATACGACCCTTAGTTTGGCCCCTGGTTTCAATGGTTGGACGGATGGTGGACGTTCGAAGTTCCCTCTTCTAGGATGTCATTTAAAATACTGATTGCTATGGACATTCCAAGCTGTTTTTTTTTTAGGGCTATTGCTATGGCCATCTCCAAGCTGTTTTTTTTTTCAGGAAAATCTTTCGACCTGCATGGTATGCCACAAACAATCGGGCTTTAATCGAGATTCAAAATTTGTAACATTTGGCAAGTAATGTATGTAATGATGCAGAACTTGATTGCATTACTAATATCTTGGAATGCTAATAGGGTAGAAAAATTCCTAGTTACAATGTTTGGCTAGGGCAACTTGTATAACAATGAGGAAAAGTAAAATCTATTCGCCATAGCCATGGACGACAAACATAGATTGAAAATCGTGAATATCAAGCATCTGATTCAAGAAACGCCACAATTATGAGCTAAAAATAATTCCCCAAGCACAATACTATAAGGGTAATACTATAAGGATTTACGTGCATCGCCTTTGCATTGCCGGGCCTTTGCTTTGCCTGCGGCAAAAGGGACGCCATATTGAGTCCGGGATGTGGTATTTCCGACCTTTTTGTGGTGTTTCCGGCCACTCATTATCGATCCACCTATTTCGGGCAGGTTCAAACCCGTGAACTAACCGTTTTGGGCATTTTGGATCAATATCATTTATCCGAAGCTCAAATCGCTTCCTCTCTTCATCAACCAACCTTAAAGAGACAGGCAAAGTGATTATAAGGGCTTTTGAAGCAGTTCAAGCCGCTCACGGAGCTGCAAGAACGATCCGACCAAAGATTTCAGCTCCGTCGCACAGTTTAGCTTGGTTTTGGCCGTAAATATCATCGTTTTGGCCGAAATACCATTCTTTTGGCGGGAATACCACCACCTTTTGGCCAAACAATACCATCCGGCTGATAATCGTGATGTCCGAATACCACCAAAAGTCCGTAAATACCACTCCAACAAATTGGCTGGTCCATCAGCGCCTTAATGGACCATAGTGGACCATAGTGTCATTTGCAAAATTCTCTTTTATCATTGTTCATTAAAGGTGATATCCAGTTATGTGGGATGACAACACAATTAAATAGTTAATTCCCTAGGAATTCTAGATGGTTAAGAATTTCTCATTTTTCTATTCATCATTCAATCCCTCTGTGTTTGGTGTTGTTGTTGGTGGGGGGGAGGGCATTGATGGCATGTTGGGATTCTTATACATGAAAATGGACTGGAAGCAAAATAATCAAACTAGGTTCCTTTCAACCATGCTTCAGACGATCGATCCGGAGACATCGGATCGCCATTCTAGAATGGGACGAGCATGCATGTCCAATCATGCATGCGGTACGCTGATGCCCGCTTCGGGTTGGGAATTAACATATTAAAGCGCTAAGCCAGATCCCACGACTCATGGGCGCTTCCCTCTTCTCTCGCCAGTGACTTTATTCTCTTGAATTGTTTCCGGGCGGGGGAGGGCTTCTTCCCCGCCTGGTTTATAATTGGCGTATCTTTCTTCCTATCCCGGCTTTGGCCTCTGTCTTTTGACCTTCGGCCCTCGATCCTAGGTTTGAGGAAGTTCTCGGTCGGGCGGTTTGTTGGTTTCTTGCGAGGTCCCATTCTAGAATCGCATCGATCCGGAGACATCGGATCGCCATTCTAGAATGGGACGAGCATGCATGTCATGCATGTACGCTGGCGGCGCATGTCCGATGCAGTTTGAATTCGACATTTCGCGGCGTTTCTGCATCCACGCGACTCATCAGGCGCTTCCTCTTCTCTCACCGCACCTTATTCTCTTTGAACCCACCCTCCCCCTTCTTTGTTTATTATATTTTGTACAAGTTCCGAGATATATTTTTTCCACCGGGGGTGATGCTGTTTCTCTGTATGTTTCTCGTTTGTTGTGTTGGTGATGTGCGTGTACGGGTTGGCGGCCGCATCATTTTTGACTTCTCCATGCGGGGGTTTTGGGAGCGATTCTATGCCCACGTTTGTCTAAGCCCCTTGTCAAGGCTTATCCTGGGTTTTCCTCGAAAACCGGCATGGGGTTTTAATCCCGGTGATAAGCTTTCGGCGGGTACATCAACCACTCATCTATTAGCATTGTATTTTTTGGGGTCCAAATGATCTAATTGATTTTCCCTTTATTTTTAGGTGGTAGTAGTTGTGCGGCTACCTTTATCCCACCATTGTAGAAAATCTTTGAGATGAAATGAGAAGCCTATCTACAGGCGGTTTGTTGGTTTCTTACTTGAGTCCCATTCTCATTATGAATATTAAAGATTGCAAGTACAATCTATTTATTTTAAAATCGCCTTTATTAAAGATTTAGACAAATGTAATGTAACAAATACTAACTGCCTAACTAAATATTACTCTAGCTCTCTCGGTAATGTATGTTTAAGCCTTCTTTACCAAAATTCCCTTGCATCATTTCAAGTGGATCAACATTTATATTTCTTACATAACATAAATTTGAAATGAACCTAAAATCAATAAATATCAAGGTGACTCTATATAATGTTCTATCAATGGAATTTTTGGCACATTTATTCCTACACCTGTGATAATAGTGTTCTAGAAGCCAATGGTGTTGACTTCGTAACAATTGTATCTTGGCATCCTTCCAAACCACCCAAATTAGCATGAGCTATGGTAACATTAGGTCGAGCATTTTGAAATAGAGTGCACCCAGAAGGAAATGATATTTGGGGAAGAACAGAATATATTGACCTAAAATAATTTGTGGTAAAAAGTGTTAGCCTACAAATTTTGGAGATCGTTGCATTTCCCTCTATATTTCTACTTTCTTAAGAAAGAATAACATATTTCTACTTGTTCTACATCCATAGAGTATAAGTAGATTCCTACTAAGGTTCAGCTTTTGAGCATGGTTCCAAATACTATTGTAGTTATGTTTGGAGTAGGGCATGCCTCCTCCTGTCTTGAGCTATTGTGAGTTTGAGAGTTATATAAGAGGTGCCTCACAGTGTTGAGCCAAGGTTAAATTAATCTAGGAAACATGCTGGCAATTGGGTTTCTCTTTTCCGTTGAAAATAAATTGATGACCCCCTTCATTTGGGGATATTATCAGGCACTACTATGTGCAAGGAGGAGAATTTGGTTTCTTGGGCAGGGAGGATTTGGTTTCTTGACTTTCAGAGTCCAATGGGTCAGTCTTTATCAAAAGCAAAAAAGAGGGGTGGGGGGGTGCCATTGCGGCAATGGTCTACTTATTAGGCCTTTGATTTGACCTAATCCAACCACAAGTTCAATTTCCATGACTACAATTGAGTAGGAGCGTGGTGAGCGGTGGGTGAGTGCAAGTCACAAAGGTGAGACATTTCAACTATCTCCTCTGTTCGATCACATTAGTACAAAGAAGAAGAAAGAAAAATGAAAGACAAATGTTTGGAATCCATTTTCAAAAGTTGGCTGACCTCAATCAAAAAATTTATAAGCATAGTTTGTATGCAATGTTCTGGATGATTTTACCGGGTCACTACTTTTCCAAGTGCCTTGTGAATACAGATTGGTCATTGCTTGAAGCTTACATCTTGTAATTCTTGTACCGATTGTGTGCCACTTGCCGCCACCACTGTTGCTCTAACAAAGATGACACAATAACACACATACTTGTATCACCGAGGGAAATACGTGAATGGTCGATGGTTTAGTACCCTGAGAAGCCATTGTGAAGATCAGAAAACAAGAAACCTTTTTAAAATATATATTATGCATTTGCAAAATAAACAAAGATTTTACGTGGAGTGTCATCTCCGAAGAAAATGTCATGACTATTGTCCATGAAATTGAAAGGATCTTGTACCCAAACAAGGTTAAACGTCATTATAAGAAATGAATACTTCAAATCAAGGATCTTCAAGATATGTTGAGGTCTACGATGAGTGAGGTTCATGAATTCCTACAAAGATAACCCGAGTTGCTATAGGGGTAAAGAACAATATTCATTCTTATTGCTGTTGCATGGTAAAAGAAGAAGAATCAATTTTTTATGTAAAGACTAGGAGTTTTTTTTTACACCAAAAGTTAGGGATTAGAAACCACCTTCTTTGCCGAAATTGCTGGGTTCGGAAACATCAGGGAGCCTTGTGGGGGCTGGAGAAGGCATGGCGGGCAATGTAATGTGATGTGATGAAGGCTTTTGTAATCTTCACGTAATGATGGGGACTTGATGATGGCGCATTGAAACGAAGCCACGCTTAGCGAGCCAATTCGCAAGCATATTCATGAAAGGGTAACTAACGATGATATGACAACAACGCCATCGCGTGCTACATTTGTGTCTTTGCTTCCTCCTAGAGACTCAAAATCGCATTATCTTTTCTTATGAAACCGCCTCCTGGATGAACCGGAGATATATGATGTGAAGCTTAAAACGCAGAATAGAATAGGACACAGAACACGAGCTAATTGTCAACAAAACCCACAAAGAACGCTACAAAGCCGTCCATGCATTCCACTAGCCACATACAACTGATTTATATGGGGGCAAAGGGAAATAATCATTTCATTCATGACTTATTTGTTGTTTAAATGGAGGCTAACCAGATTGATCACCGATGAGGCGACATTTGCTAACATTTAAGCCATCCACGAAAAGTCAAAGTATTGTTACTTAAATTATTTTCTCCTCAGACGAACTAAGAAGCCCAAATTTCAGCCTGCTTTCTTCCGTCCGGCTTTTTAGGGCAATCAATCTACAGTGTTCTGTGAGGTCTATTGCTCTGCTGCTCATGCTATTCAATAAAGATGTTTCCATGCTTCACAAGTAATCGCTGCGGACAAGGGCTTCATGTAATATTTTGCGTAATCTTTAAACGCATAAAAGACGATGAAGGGGAAATATCTGCTCAAGTAGACAACATTTATGCTTTGTTATTGTATTTCAAATGTAATCTGTCGATTGCTATTCTGTTCTTGAAGATGTAAATTGCAAGTTGTTTTATGGTATCTCCGTGAAAATAACTAGTAGTGAGGCAAGCTTGAGGTGAAGGTGCTACGGGCATCGAACGATGATCGACCAACATGCATACAATAGAAACCGCAAATAAAAAGCATCATAGTAAAGGGGACTTCAAAGTTGGACAATAGATATTGATTTTTATTGTATGTGCTTTGCATAAATATCAGTTCATAGAGATTTTTTTTAATTTTGCCCCTAATTATATATATCTACCTTTAACTATGGAGTTTGGTCCCTTAGAGTTTTTTTGTAAAATATCTTGCATTAACATCGGGCATGATATAATTTAAAATGGATAAGGTACTAGTTTCAATGTAGATGTCCACTGTGTGTTTGTTTTGCTCAAAGATAGAGGCTGGTGGCCCAAACAAAGGCTAAACCACTAGACAATGTGTAATTACTTTAGACACCCCCCTCCTCCCAAAAAAAAAAAGAAAAAAAAAAAGAAGAAGTTAGGAAGCTTTGTGATGATGGGAAGATGGAAACATGCAAAAAAGTTGAACAAGCTGAATCCTGAATTGTTTGACTTGGAATGGACAGCCATTTGAACTAGAAATGTTCTTGTGTACCAAATCTATT